>JAQQSZ010020879.1:0-10045 GCA_028646595.1 Phalanger gymnotis
CCCAAAGAACCATAAAATATCACCCCAAAACAAATCATAGAACAGCAAAACCAAAAAAGACAATCAAATAATCTTTGAGCTAACAAAACTTAGATCAACAACAAAGGTCTGTCTCCCTCATATAAAAGAGGAGCACAGTCCAGGACAGGAAGCATCCAAGCAAGTCAGCAGCAAGCCCTACCTCAGCAGACCAGTGGTAGATTGTGAGCCCTAATGTGGTGGAGCAGGCAAATGTCAACACCAGAAATCCCCATATGTCTCAGCATAGCCAGGGGAAAGGGCAGGCTCCGGCTCTGAGAACCACCACATGCTTCAACATAGCCCCTGGCAAGCAAGCAGCCTCCAGCACCCAGACCTCCACATGCTTCAGTATATCCCTGGGGAAATGCAGAAACATTCCACTGGCCTCAGCACAAACAAAACACCAGCACTAAAACACTGGCTCAGCACCAGACAAGCTGCCAGAACCTTAGAGGCTCCAGCAATGTTAGCTACCCCGTACACTACCTCTTCAGAGCAGCACCAGATGTGAGGTTACCCCATGGGCTAAAGGGAAACATCAGTGCAACAACAGCCAGGGCACGTAGCACCAGCACAAGAATCCTGAGACAACGCCCCTTCCACCCCTGGAACAGAGCTCAAATTTAAAAAGAAAGGGGAAAAGGCCAAAAAAAGGTGTGCAAAAAAAAAAAAACAACAAAACAAAAAACAAACAAAAAAAGAATCTTACCATAGAAAGTTATTATGGTGAAAAGGAAGATCAAGAGACCAACTCAGAAGAGGACAACAATGTCAAAAAAAATAGGCAAAACCTCAAAGAAAAATAAGTCAAAATGGGTACATGATTTAAATATAAAAGGTGATACCATAAGCAAATTAGAAGAACAGGGAATAATTTACCTGTCAGATATATGTGGAAGGGAAGAATTCATGACCAAAGATAGAGAGTGTTACAAAATGTAAAATAAATGATTTTGATTATATTAAAATAAAAAGCTTTTATGCAAAACAGCAAGCAAGATTAAAAAGAAAGAATAAAGCTAAGAAATAATCGTTATAAGAGGTTTCTCTGATAAAGGCCTGGTTTCTAAAATATATAGAGAATTGAGACAAATTTATGAGTACAAACCATTACCTAATTGATAAATGTTCAAAGGATATGAACAGGTAGGTTTCAGATCAAGAAATCAAACCAACCTATAAGCATATGAAGAAGTTCTCTAAATCACTTTTGGTTAGAGAAATGCAAATGAAAACAACTGTGAGGTACCACCTAACACCTATCATATTGACTAACATGGAAAAAAGGAAAATGATCAAAGTTCAAGATGATGTGGGACAAATGTAACACTAATGCACTGTTGGTGGAGTTGTGAACTGATCCAATGATTCTGGAGAACAAATTGGAACTATGCCCAAGGGGCAACCAAACTATGCATAACATTTGACCCAGCAATATGACTACTAGATCTGTATCCCAAAAAGATCATAAAAACAGGAAAAGGACCTATATGTGTAAAAATATTTATAGCAGCTCTTTTCATGGTGGCAAAATAGTGGAAATTGAAGGGGTGCCCATCATTTGGGGGATGGTTGAACAAGCTGTGTTATATGAATGCAAAGTATTTTATAATAAGAAATGATAAACAGTCAGATTTTAGAAAATAAAAACATGCAAAAATTTGTATGAGCTGATGCAAATTAAATCAGCAGAGCCAAGAAAACATTGTACACAGTAAAAGCAATATTGGGTCATGTATGAATGGCTCAGCTCTTCTCAGCAAAACAATGATTTAAGAGGGGCAGAGCCAAGATGGTACTGTGAAAGGAAGGAACCACTGGAGCTCTCTCACAAATTCTGTCAGATATGTCTAAGGAAGTGAATCTGGGCAGATTTGAGAGACTTAGAGGCTACTAGTAAACTGAGAGGAGTAGGAGTGCTGGGTACACAGAACGGCATTAGACCAAACCATCAGGAAACAGCAGAGGAATCCAGCCAGAGGTCACTGGGTGAGCAAAATGCTGAAGCAGGAACAGTCACAAGGCAGAAGTACTGTCTATGGCTGCAATTGAGCCCGAGGCCTCTCAACCCATGACCAGAATCTGTCAGAGTACAGAGCATGTGGCCACAGTAGCAGCTACCAGGAATACTCCAACCCACAGTCTAAAGGTTTGAAAATCTCCATCTTGAACTTCTGGAAGCCATCATGTGCTGGTAAAATGGCTTTTATCCCTGCTTTGAATAAACTGAGAGAATAATACCTGAGAAGAAACATAGGAGCCAGAAGGGGGGCTTCAGTATCAAGAGAAGTGGGGGAGAGGGCCCTTCCTGTGGTGGCAGAAGGAGACTAGTGCAGGAAGAGAGGTGTCCCAGCAGCCCTCACCTCAGCAGAACAATGAGAGTAACAGAGCCTCAGGGGGTGGAGCTAACAAATGTCAACACCAGGAACCCAGATTGGGCTTTGCACAGCCAGGGGAAGTGGCAAACACCAGCACAGACAGGAGCTGAGACAGCCCATTCTGTACAACAGTCCTGGGAAAGAGGAGAACCCCCAGCAGCCAGATCACCCCTCCCCACACCTCATGAAATCACAGGCTGTAGAACATAAAGTCAGTGAGCAGACCCACAGATTCCAATGCAAGAAACTTGGGATAAAGCCCATTGAGCCTCAGAGACAGAGATCCACTGTAGAAGCAAGGAGGAAAAAAACACCATGAAAAAACATGCTAAGAAGCCAAAGATGATTGATTCATATTATGGAGGCAGGGAAGACCAAAATAGCAATTCAGAAGATGACAGCATAGACACTACAAACACATCTGAAACCTCAAAAGCAAAAGGGAACTGGTCTCCAGACCAAAAATCATTCCTGGAAGAACTCAAGGAGGACTTTAAGAACCAAATTAGCAAGGTAAACGAAAAACTGGAAAAAATTTCAATGAGGAAAACAAAGCTTTAAAAGGTAAAATAGGGGAATTGGTTAAGGAAAATCAGAATATAAATGGAGAAAATGTATCATTGAAAAGCAAAATCAACCAAATGGAAAAGGAGATAGAGAAGATGAAGAAAACAAAATATTAAAAATTAGAATTGGGCTAGTAGAAGCTAATCAGTCAAAAAAATCTAAAGAATGAAAAAATAGAAGAAAACATGAAATATCTGATTGGAAAAACAACTGACCTGGAAAATAGGCCCAGGAGAGACAATCTAAGAATTATTGGTCTACCTAAAAGCTGTGATGAAAAAAAGAACCTGGACAGATCTTCCATGAAATCCTTAAGGAAAATTGCCCTGAGGTCCTAGAACCAGAGGGTAAAATTACCATTGAAAGAATACATCAATCACCCCCTGAAAAAGATCCGCAGTTGAAAACTCCAAGAAATGTTATAGCCAAATTCCAGAACTACCAGGTCAAGGAGAAAATACTGCAAGCAACTAGAAAGAAACAATTCAAATATCACAGCACTATAGTCAGGATCACGCAGAATCTTTCAGATTCTACCTCAAATGACAGGAGAATTTGGAATATGATATTACAAAAAGGCAAAGGAGCTTGGACTACAAACAAGGATCAACTACCCAGCAAAACTGAGCATAATTGTCCAGGCAAGGAGATGGACATTGAATGAAATAAGGGAATTCCAGACCTTCCTGATGAAAAGGCCAGAGCTCAATGGAAAATTTGATATCCAAATACAAAACTCAAGAGAGATATATAAAGGTAAATGGGGGGAAAACCACTAGTTAGTCAATAAAGCTAATTTGTTACATCCAGATATAAGATTATTTTTTTTCTATATGCTATATATGTATATATATACATATATATATATACATATATATATCAATCTTGGGAATTGTATTCTTATTATGACAATGGAAAGGGATATTCATAGAGCATGGGTATAATTATAAAATAACCGATATAATGATAAAAATATAATTAAGAGATATAAAGGGATGGTTCTGGGAGAAGAAGTAAGGAGGGAGTAGAAAAGGGTAAATTACATCTCTTGAGGAGGCAAAAAAAAACATATTGTAATAGCGGGAAATAATGGAGGGAGAAGAGCAGTATTTGAGCTTTATTCTCATCATATTTGGTTCAAGAAGGGAATGTATGTTTACTTTGATAGGTAAAGGAATCTGACTTGTCCTACAGGCAGTAGAAGGGGAAAGGGGAAAAAAAGGGAGGGGGGTGATCAGAAAGGAGGGAAGAAGTAGCAAGAGGAAAATGATAAGATAAGGGAGTGGAATCAAGAGGGAGGGTAAACTGAAGAAGGTGGTGGACAAAAACAAAACTCTATTGAGGAGTCAAGGGGAAAGGGAGAAACAAAAGCATAAACAAGGGGGAAATAGGATGGAGAAAAAGACTCAGATAGTAATAACTGTGAAGGTGAATGGAATGAACTCTCCCATAAAACAGAAGTGGATAGCAGAATGGATTAAAAACCATAATCCTACAATATGCTGTTTACAAGAAACACATTTGAAACAGGGGATACACACAGGGTAAAGGTAAAAGGATGGACTAGAATATATTGTGCTTCAGCTAAAGTAAAAAAAAAAGCAGGGGTAGCAATCCTAATCGCAGACAAAGCAAAAGCAAACATAGATCTAATTAAAAGAGATAAAAGAAGTTCACTACATCCTGCTAAAAGGCACCATAAACAATAAAGCAATATCATTATTTAACATATATGCACTAAGAGGCATAGCAGGCAAATTCTTAGAGGAGAAGTTAAGGGAGTTACAGGAAGAAACAGACAGCAAAGCCATACTAGTGGGGACCTTAACTTCCCCCTCTCTGAACTTGATAAATCCAACCTCAAAATAAACAAGAAAGAAGTTAAGGAGGTGAATAGAATTTTAGAAAAAAGCAAATACGATAGACCTCTGGAGAAAACTGAATGAGGATAAAAAGGAATATACTTTTTCTCAGCAGTACATGGCATATACTCAAAAATTGATTATGCACTAGGGCATAAAAACCTTATAATCCAGGGCAGAAAGGCAGAAGTAGTCAAAGCATCCTTTTCAGATCATGATGCAAAAAAAATATTTGTAACAAAGAACCATGGAAAAATAAGTTAAGATTCAATTGGAAACTAAATAATCTAATACTAAAGAATGAGTGGGCCAAAGAACAAATTGTAGAAACAATAACTTCATTAAAGAGAATGACAATAATGAGACAATGTAGCAAACCTTATGGGATGCAGCAAAATCAGTTTTTAGGGGAAGTTGTATATCTCTAAATGTTTACATGAATAAAATAGAGAAAAAGGAGATCAACGAATTGGGCATGCAACTGAAAAAGCTAGAAAAATAACAAATTGAAAATCCCCAATTAAATACCAAATTGGAAACACTAAAAATCAAAGGAAAGATGAATAAAATTGAAATCAAGAAAACTGTTAAATGAACAAATAAAACCAAGAGCTGGTTTTATGAAAAAAAAAATAAAATTGATAAGCCTGTGGTTAATTTGATTAAAAAAAGAAAGAAGAAAATCAAATCACTAGTATCAAAAATGAAAAGGGTGAATTCAATTCCAATGAAGAGGAAATTAAAACAATAATTAGGAATTATTTTGCCCACTTATATGCCCATAAGTTTGACAACCTTAAGGATATGGATGAATGTCTACAGAAATATAAGTTGCCCAGGTAAATAGAAGAGGAAATAAAATTCCTAAATAACCCCACCTCAGAAAAAGAAACTGAGCAAGCCATCAATGAACTCCCTGGGAAAACATCTCCAGGGACAGATGGTTTTACATGTGAATTTCATCAAACATTTAAACAACAATTAATTACCATACTTTATAGACTATTTGGGAAAATAGGTGAAGAAAGAGTCCTACCAAATTCTTTTTATGACACAAATATGGTACTAATACCCAAACCAGGAAGAATCAAAACAGAGAAAGTACAGACAAATTTTCCTAATTAATATTAATGAAAAATTTTAAATAAAATATTAGCAAAAAGATTGCAGCAACTTATCACGAGAATTATACACTACGACCAGGTAGAATTATCCAAGGAATGCAAGCCTGGTACAGCAGTAGGAAAACTATCAGCATAATTGATCATATCAACAACAAAACTAGCATAAACTATATGATCATCTCAACAGATAAAGAAAAAGCCTTTGACAAAATACAACAACCATTCCTATTAAAAACACTAGACAGCATAGGAATAAATGGAGCCTTCCTTAAAATTATAAATATCACCTACAACCATCAACAAGCATTATTTGTAATAAGGATAAGCTAGATGCATTCTCAATAAGATCAGGGGTGAAACAAGGATGTCCATTATTACCCCTATTATTCAATTTGGTACTAGAAATTTTAGCTGTATCAATAACAGAAGAAAAAGAAATTGAATGAATTAGAATAGGTAAAGAAGAAACTAAATTATCACTTTTTGCAGATGACATGATGATTTACTTAGAGAATCCTAGAGAATTAAGTAAAAACCTATGTGAAATAATAAACTACTTTAGCAAATTTGCAGGATATAATATAAACCCACGTAAATCCTCAGCATTCCTATATATTAGTAACAAAGCCCCACAGCAAGAGATAGAAAGAAAAATTGCGTTTAAAGTTACTGTAGACAATATAAAATATTTGGGATTCTACCTGCTAAGACAAACTCTGGCCGTATGTGAACATAATTATGAAACATGTTTCAGAGAAATAAAGTCAGATCTAAATAAATGGAAAAATATCAGTTGCTCATGGTTAAGCCAAGCTAATATAATAAAAATGATAATTTTACTTATATTAATTTATTTATTTAGTGCCATATCCAATGAACTACCAAAAATATTTTACAGAGCTGGATAAAATAATAACAAAATTCATCTGGAAGAACAAGATGTCTACAATATCTAGGGAATTAATGAAAAGAAATACTGGGGAAGGTGGCCTAGTCATACCAGATATTAAACTGTACTATAAATGAGCAGTCATCAAAACTGCCTAGTACTGGCTAAGAAACAGTCGTGGATCAGTGGAATAGGTTAGGTATGCAAGATGCAGCAGTCAACGGGTATGGCAATCAACTCTTTGATAACCCAAAAGTATCCAGCTTCTGGCCTAATAATTCCCTATTTCACAAAAAACTGCTGGGAAAATTGGAAAATAGTAGAGCAGAAACTGGGAATAGACCAGTATCTTATACCATACACTAAAATAAAGTCAAAATGAGTTCACAATTTAGCAATAAAGGCTGATACTATAAGCAATTTGGGAGAGTAAGGAATAGTTTACATATCAGATTAATGGAAAAGAACAGAATTCATGACACAACAAGAGATAGAGAGCATTACAAAATGCAAAATGGATAATTTTCATTGTGTTAAATTGAAAAGTTTTGTATTAAAAAAGCCACTGCAACAAAGATTAGGAGAGAACCAGAAAATTGGGAGAAAATCTTTACAACTAGTGTCTCTGATGAAGGCCTCATCTCTAAAATATACAGAGAACTGAGTCAAATTTACAGGAATACAAGTAATTCTCCAATTGAGAAATGATCAAAGGAAATGAACAGGCAGTTTTGAGAGGAAGAAATTAAAGATATCTATAGGCACATGAAAAAATTCTCTAAATCACTACTGAGTAGAGAAATGCAAATCAAAATAACTCTTAGGTACCACATCTTTCCTGTCAGTTTGGCTAAAACGACAAATCAGGAAAATGATAAATGCTGGAGAGGATGTGGGAAAATTGGAACACAGTTACGTTGCTAGTGGAGTTGTGAACTGATTCAGCCATTCTGGAGAGCAATTTAGAACTTTGCCCAAGGGCTATAAAAATGTTCATACCCTTTGACCTTGAATTCTAGGGTTGTATCCCAAAGAGGTCACTTAGTTCTTAGACTTAGCTCTTCTCATCAACACAAGGTTCAAAGACAACTCCAAAGGTCGCAGGAGGAGAGAAATATCTACATCCAGAGAAAGAACTATGGATTGAGACAAACTGTTTGCTCTTCTTTTTTTCTTTTGCTTTTTTTTCTCTTTTGTTTTTGTTTTATTGCTTTTGTTTCTTCTTTTTAATGATTCATCCCATTGGTCATAATTCTTTTTTTTAACTTCACATTGAATTAATTTACACACTAGTAAAGTTATAGAGAAGAATTATAACCAATGAAATGAATCATGAGAAAGAAGAAATAGGACCAAAAAAACCAACCCAAAAACAAAAACAAAAGAGAGAAAAAAAAATTGGGGGGAAGGCTAGCATGAAGGGCACTTCAATCTGCATTCATACTTCATAGTTTTTTCTCTGGATGTAGATAGCATTCTCCATCGTGAGTCCTTTGGAGCTGTCTTTGTACCTTGTGTTGATGAGACAAGCAAAGTCTGTCAGGGTTGGTCCTCACAGAATCCATCTATCTGTGGTTGTGTATAATGTTCTCCTGGCTCTGCTCCACTCACTCAGCATTATGTCATGTGGGTTTTTCCAGGCTGTTATGAAGTCTGTATCATCCCCATTTCTTACAGCATAATAGTATTTCATTACCTTCATATACCACAGTTTGTTCAGCCATTCCCCAATTGATGGGCATCCCTTTGATTTCCAATTCTTAGCTACCACAAAAAGAGCCACTATAAATATTTTTGTACATGTGGGTCCTTTTCCCACTTGTGTGATCTCTTTGGCATACAACCCTAGAAGTGGTATTGCTGTGTCAAAGGTTATAGGTACTTTTTTTTTTCTTTTTGCCTATTTTTTAATTTAATATATTTAGTTTTCAGCATTGATTTTCATAGGAGTTTGAATTACAAATTTTCTTCCCATTTCTACCTCCCCACTCCAAGATGGTGTATATTCTGGTTTCCTTGTTCCCCAGTCAGCCCTCCCTTCTGTCACCCCACCCCCATCCCATCCCTTTTTCCCTACCTTTGTTGTAGGGCAAGATAAATTTCTATGCCCCATTGCCTGTGTATCTTATTTTCTAGTTGCATGCAAACACTTTTTTGTTTTTGAACATCTATTTTTTAAAACTTTGAGTTCCAAATTCTCTCCCCTCTTCCCTTCCTACATCCTCTCCCTAAGAAGTCAAGCAATTCAACATGGGCTACATGTGTATCATAATGTATGACCCTTCCGCAATACTCATGTTGTGAAAAACTAACTATGTTTTTCTTCTTCCTAACCTATCCCCCTTTGTTGAATTTTCTCCCTTGACCCTGACTCTTTTCGAAAGTGTTTGTTTTTGATTACCTTCATCCCCATCAGCCCTCCCCTCTATCATCCCTCCTTTTTTTACCTTCTTCCTCCTTCTTTCCTGTAGGGTAGGATACCCAACTGAGTATGTAGGGTATTCCCTCTTCAGGTCAAATCTGATGAGGGCAAGATTCACTCATTCCCCCTCGCCTGCCATCTCTTCTAATCTACAGAACTGCCTTTTCTTGCCACTTTTATGTGAGACAGTTTGCCCCATTATATCTCTCCCTACCTCCCTCTCTCAATATATTCCTCTCTCATCCCTTATTCATCTTCAACTCACCCTGTGCCTGCTCTCTCTCTCTCTCCTTCTCTCTCTCTATCTCTCTCTCCATATATATATGTATATATATATGTATACACACACATATGTATATACATACATACATACACATAAACATATATATATGCACATACACACACATACATACATGCATATTCCCTTCAGGTACCCTAATACTGAGGTCTCATGAATCGTACACATCATCTTTCCATGTAGGAATGTAAATAGAACAGTTCAACTTTGGTAAGTCCCTTACAATTTCTTTTTCTTGTTCTATTTCTTCATTACCTTTTCATACTTCTCTTGATTCTTGTGTTCGAAAGTCAAATTTTCTATTCAGCTCTGGTCTTTTCACTGAGAAAGCTTGAAAGTCCTCTATTTTATTGAAAATCCATATTTTGCCTTGGAGCATGATACTCAGTTTTGCTGGGTAGGTGATTCTTGGTTTTAATCCTAGCTCCATTGACCTCCAGAATATCGAATTCCAAGCCCTTCGATCTCTTAGTGTAGAAGCTGC
>JAQQSZ010020880.1:0-10044 GCA_028646595.1 Phalanger gymnotis
TATGTCTACACACACAACACATAATATGTCTCAAAAGATTAGTGCAATTCTAAGCTTGAATAGCTTAGAGACTTTTGGAATGGCCTGGAAATATGTCTTCTTGTTATATCTCTTTTTAGAATTTAAGGTCCTTGTGAGTTGGGATTGTTTCATCCATTATTTTTGTATCCCCAGTGCTAAAAACATTTATTGATTAATTTATTGAATAAATTTAAGTTTATATTCCAGTATTGACATTCACTATCTTTGTGACCTTGGGCAAGTCCCTTAATATCTCTTGGCCTCAGTTCCCTCATTAATAAAATGAAGGATTTAAAGATTTTAAAGTCCCATTTCACCTTTGAATCCCATGATCCTCTGGGCTTCTGGATTGACTGGTTTCTTAGACTACACTAACATCCTGCTTCATAGTGCCTGATAGTTCTATTCAATGGTTGTCAATGTTAACAATGTCCTGCATCTCTGGACCCATTTGATGTGCTGGGGGTAAGGGTAGAGAAGGGAGAGCAGTGAGCTGGCTCATATTCTGCTGTTCCCACCAGTGTCAAAGTCTCTGGCTCCATGCCAATTCCAGTGGTAGTTTTAAAATGGATCAGAATGCAGGCTTGCTGAGAGACATATCTTCCCACACAGTCTAAAAATTCAAATTCAAAGGGATAATTCCATTCTGGGATATAAGGTTGATTAAAAGAGCAGCTGTCTGTCTTTTTGGGAGATGCTTTTTTCTTCATTGATGAATACTTTAGCTCCTGGTGAACTGAGGTTAATAATCTTCTACAACCCTTTGCCACTGGTCTGCAAGATCACTGCATATCCAGCATTCATTCTTTTGGGTTAAATCATTGTTGACTAAAGATAGTTTAAAAAGTGCCTTTCACTCTACGTTAGCACCCATTCAAAGGGATTAGTCAATCAGATTAACCAGTTAATCAGATATAACAGATAATGTAATAAAATAATGCTTTCTATACCTTCTCTTTTTGGATCCTCTCAACGTTCCAGTAAAGTAGGTCATGGAGGAATAATTGTTACCACTTTAAGGAGCCAAGATCAGAAGCTCGGGGAAGAGATGGGACAAGTCACAAAGCTACTTAATGGCAGAGATGGAGCCAGAACCCAAGATTATAGATATTCCAAGGTTTCTAAATATAGAGTCATGCACAGCGGAGTATCACAGGGGAGCCCATACTAGGTGAAACTACAGGAAGAAGGAAGAACTCACTAGCTTAGAGGATGAGAAACATGGGTTTTTGCTTCCATATGCAGGTATGTTTCACTTCCAAGTTCAAGGTCTTGGAATTATGATAGTTGGTGGAATCATGGGATCAAAGAACTTGAGAGATAGAAGAGACTACAACATCCCCTGTTTCTCTAATCCTCCCCACACTCCACCCTGCATCCTCTGAATCCACGCTCCCCAAAACACAGTCTCCATGTTTTTTAAAAATTCAATTTTATTTTATTTTTGGTTCCCATTTCTCTCTCTCCCCCCTTCCCCACTCACTGAAAAGACAGGAAAAAACAAAACCCATTACAATATGTATAGTCATGCAAAGCAAATTCCCAAATTAGCCATGTAAAAAATTAAAAAAGAAAGAAAAAGAGAAGAAAATAGGGTTTAATCTGCACGTAAGTCCACGAAGGTGGATTATATGCTTCATCATGAGTCCTCTGGAATTGTGATTGGTCATTGTATAGCTACTAAGTCTTTCAGCAGGAGGAAGAAAAGGAGAAGGAAAAGGAGGAAGGAGGAAGAAGAGGAGGAGGGAAAATAGCAGCATTGTTTCTATTCTGGCCAGAAACTCTGAAGGTCTTCCTCTCCCAGACTAATTCTTTTGTGAAGGCAAACTAGGCCATCTTTGGCCTCCATTCTCACCTAGATTTTAATGACTGAATGAATAGGTGTTGCCTCAGATAAACTGGGATCTGGGAAAAACCTAATTTAAAAAGCCCAAGGTCTCCCACTGCATCCGGAGCCATTGCCAGTCATCCTGACCTATGTCCTGCTACTGGACTCCAATGACTCTGGAGGAGAGAGTGAGGTTGATGACTTTGTACAGCATTATATCACTTAAATCCAATTAACTTCCAAGTCAAGACATCACTCTCCCAATGTTATTGGTCCTCTTTGAGAATGATGGATGAACAACAAAAAACTGTCTTTTAAAGTAGATTATCTTTATAATGTTGCTATTTTTGTATAAATGGTTCTTTTGTTTCTGCTTGCTTCACTTTCCATCAGTTCCCAGGATTTTATGAAACCATCCTCCTCATCATTCCTTATAGCACACTAGTATTTCATCACAGTCATATACCACAACTTGCTCAGAGGTTCCCCAATTGATGGGCATCCCCTTAGGATCCAATTCTTTGCCAACACCAAAAGAGCAGCTATAAATATTTCTTATACAAATGGGAACTTTTCCTATTTCTTTTACCTTTTTGAGGCATAGACCTAGTAGCAGTATTTACTGTAAGTTGCTACCAAGCTTCCTTTCATCTTTGCCTTCTTCCTTTTCCAAACCTCCCAGCTTTAGAGGGAACAAAAAGCAGGAGTTCTTGCCTTTTCTGTGTTATTGACTCCTTTGGTGGTCTGGTGAAGCCTAATTATCCTTTCTCAGAATAATAATTTAAATAAAACAAAATATAAAGAATTACAAAGGAAACAAATTATATTGTAATATACAGTTATTAAAATGTTTTTAAAAAACAATTTCACAGGTCCTAGGTTAAGATCCCTTACCCTTACCCTAAAGGCATCACATTCCATGTTACTCTTTCCCATGCTGGCCACTCTTATGATAATAAATTATATAACACTTTAATGTGCAGAAAGTGATTTTTCCCCACATTATCTTCGCCCCCCTCACAATAACTTATGTAAACTAGCTACAATTATCACCATTTTATAAATGAAGAATCTGATGTTCATAGAAAGTAAATAATTCACCCATATTCTGAGCTAGTCAGTGTCAGAAGCCAGATTGGAAGGCAGGGTTCTTCTAATTAAAAGTGCAGTGTTATTTCTACTATATCATGTAGCTAGACCTGAATGAGGAAGAGGTATATTTCTTGCAGCACCATTCAGCATGCCATCTGCCTCATTTTCTTCATTTTTTAATGTGATAAGATGGGACTAGATGCTCTAAAGTCACTTCCACTTCTAAATCAATGATCCCATGACCACTTCAAGCCTCAGTTTCGTCATCTATGAAATGGAAATAATATTTACAGTACATCTATATCACGGTTATTGTGAGACTCAAGTAGGATAATGAATGGATGAATGAATGAGAAAGCATGTATTAAGTGATTACTACATTCCAGGCACTTTACTAAGTCTGGGGGATAAAAAAGATACAAGGAAACAGGATGGTCCTTGCCTTATAGGAACTTGCATTCTAACAGGGGAAGATAGTGCATGAAGGGGAGCTGTAAGGGAGGAGGAGCTCCTAATGTGATGGCATGGCTTAAAAATGGCCAAGAATCAACATGAAGTCCTGGTTCCTGGCACAATAAGGCAAAAACCTATCAGATGTAACAACAATGCTACTTGCTGCTATTGTGGCTGTGTAAGACCAATAATGCAAGCACATAGAAGAGCTGCTAAAACAGGTTCTTTGATTTACTTTTCTAAGGAAAGCAACTTTAAAGGGTTTACAATCTCACTTTAATTAAACATAAATGTATCATTCACTTAGTTCAGAAGAAAAAATCAGAACCCTGAACTCCAGAGAAAACACAACTAGAAATTACAAGCAGAAAGCATATAAACAGAGCAAATAAACACAAATCAGACAGAGTTTCTTGCTTTCTGACCAAAACATTACATTAATAGTCACCAGACAGAGAGAAGCACCAACAAAGGCAAGACTCAAAGGCATTCGATTGTCTTAGTACTGGGAAGCACTCCAAAGCAAAAACACAGCAAAAAGACCCACCCTGCTTGCCATTACACCAGAGTTCAGGGTCTCAGGAGCAGAGAATGGAATTTATTGAGAGGGAGATGAGAAGGATGGGAGAGTGAAGGCTCCATGGTGTGGAAATCTTGGGGAACTGGCCAGGAAGACAAAAATGTCAAGTGCTTTATCAGTTTTAAAGCACCACATAAGGACTAGTTATTGGTATTATTGCATTATGTCATATTTCTCTGTGTTCAAACTGGATTCTCCCTAGTAGCCTGGGAACTCTTTGAGGGCAGGGACTATGCTATTTTTCATCTTCACACTGTCAGTGCCTAGCACAGTGCCTGGCACACAGTCTGCACTTAATAAAGGCCTACAGAATAGAATTTAAGATAGAATGTTCCAACTGAGAGTGGCCTTTGAAGAAAGAGCATAGGTCATCAGAGCCACAAGGGACCATATAGCACAGGTTTGGAATTTGGAAACTTTCCTGTTAGGATCAGAATTTTGAATCAATGCCGAATGAAAAGTCTAACGAACACCTCGTAATTATTAAGTGCCTGATGTGGCAGAGCTTTGATGTCTTATTTTAGTTGCCAGTGGGAGGATCATTGTCACACAAGGCAATGTTACATTCCAGGGCATAGAGAAGAGAGTGAGATATTCATGAGCCTGGAGGGAAGGACAATGCAAGAAAACAGAACCAGCAATGTTTGGGAATTTGGGGAAGGTATTTGGAACTCAGAACTCTGCTTCCCAAGACACAACTTCACAAATGGGGGCTGGGCTCCCAGGCTAGCCAGGGACATTTATTTAGACCCTAGTCAAGAGAAGCGATGAGTTAGATGCAGCATTGAAGAGTGGGAGGAAAGCAGCCTGGATCACCTTTGAGAAATGATAGATTTCTTTTAAGGACCCCCAAATTTCTCCTTGAAACAGAGGCTCATGTTTTACATACCAGTGTTATTTGGATATTGTCTTATGTCCATGGGTCTTGGAACACTAAGTTCTCTAAAGAACTAAAATTAAGAAACACCCAAAAGAAGGAAACAAAGGAAGGAAATAAACATTCATCAGGTGCCTACTATGTGACAGGTAATGTGGTAAGCTCTTTATAAGTATTCTTATTCGATCATAACAACAACCCTGAAAGGTAGGTATTATTATCATCATCATTTGAGGATATTGAGGAAATTGGAGCAGAGGGTAAGGGACTTGCTTGTTAGTAAGTGTTAGAGACTGTATTTGAATTCGAGCCTTCCTGACTTCAGGCCTAGTGCTCTATCCACTGCATTACTTAGTGAATTTTTGTGCTTTGCCAAAGGGTAAAGGAAAAGTGCACGGTGATTATGAATAGACCATGACACGTTACAAACAAGGAATTATGAAGGAGAATTGGAGCAAAAGATGTCACTGAAGAAATGTCTCTTTCCACCTAAGCCTACCTCTCTTCCAAACTTCTCTTTTTCTGTCCCTCCATCCTTCTAGTTAGCTTGACCTCCTTGACTCCTCACCTACACTCACCTTATATATCGACTCACTTGCCAAATCTTGCTATTTCAGTTTATACAGTATTGATCATATTTTCTCTCTGCTTATATAACTACTGGCCTTTATTGCTTCTTGCCTGAACTATTGTAATAGCTTTCTATTTTGTCTCCTTGCCTTGAGTCTCTCCCTATTCCAATTCCTCAACTCACCTACCAAAGTGATTTTTCTAAAGCATTGGTCTAATCATGTCACACTTTATTCAATAAGCTCTAGGGGTTTCTTATTACTTCTTGGAGCAAATACAAATTCCTCTGTTTGTCATTTAAACTCCTTCCCAGCCTGGCTCCAGCCTATAATTTTATTAATCTTTTCCACACATCCCATAGCCTAGGCAAATTAGCCTTATTTCTTTTCCTTATTAAAAACCCACTCCATTTGTACTTCCTTGCCTTTGCATTGGCTATCCCCCATACCTGGAATGTACTCCCTCCTTGCTGTCATCTCTTAGTATCCTTAATTTCCTTCAAGATTAATTTCAAGGGTCATCTTCTACATAATTTCCGCCCAATTCCTCCGTTACTGTCCCCCTCCAAAAATCACCTTGTAGCTATTTTCTATATATATACATGTATATCTGTACATATACATCTATCTATCCATCTATCTATCCATATCTATCTATCCATCCATTCATCTTTCCATCCATCCATCTCTATCTATCCATTCATCCATCTCTGTCTCTGTCTCTGTCTCTGTCTCTCTCTCTCTCTCTCCTGTTTTCCTGAAATAGAATGTAAACTTCTTCAGGGCAAGGACTGTTTCACCTGTCTAGGAGATACCTGGACCACAGTGGGCCCTTTAGAAAAGTTTATTGGTTGATAGCTATCAACAAGCATTTATTAAGCATTTATTGTGTGCTACATTGTGCTAAGCATTACGGATACAAAGAAAGGCAAAAACAGAGTCCCTGATTTCAAGGAGAATCACATTCTAAAAAAGGGAGACAACTTGCAAACAACTGTATACACACAAATGAGTGCAGTATAGTTTGGAGGCAATCTCAAAGCAAAGGGAATGGCAGTAGAGACAGGTCTCTTGAAAAAGGTAGGATTGGAGCTGAATCTTGAAAGAAGCCAGGGAAGTCAGGGAATGAGGAGCTGACCATAGGTCAGGATAATGAGCATTATGGGCTTGAGGAGCAGCCAATAAGAAGGCCTAGAGTTGGGGCAGATAGTATCATGTTCAAGGAACAGCAAGGAAGGCAAAGTCACTGCATCATAGAATGTGTGGAGAGGAATAAAGGATTAGAAGACTCAAAAGTAGGAGGGGATCCAGGGCTTTAAAAGACTGACTTATTATGTATGGAGAGAATCAAGTATAATTCACAAAGAGTGGATGAGTTACAGTGGCATTTTTGCCATGTCAAGCAAAAGTATGGAAGGTCCCCTAGCCAATTGGAAGAACCCCCTGTATTGAACTCATAGAATGACATGGTTGAGAGCTCTTAAGGAAAGGCAGGCATGGAGGGATTGCAGTCTGCATTTCTGGAGGGAATACCTTCACCAGACCCATATGAAAATTTAATGTTGATGAGAGAATTGTGGCCCAGAGAGGTTAAATGACTATCCAAAGTCACAAAGCCAGTAAATGTCAGGGCTAGAACTTGAATCCTGCTCTTCTAATCCCAAGTCCTTTGTGCTTTCTACTACAACACATTGCCTTTTTACAGCAGAATTAAGCAAACAACCCTACCCCACACCCACCTCTTATTCATAAATTCTCAAGAAAATTGCTTTAAGTTCCTTTCTTCCACGAGGATCAGAAAGCAACTCAGTAGATTGAGACCCTCAAAACATTGCTCGCTCTTTTAAAAAACATTATCTATCCATCCATCTATCTATCTATCTATCTATCTATCTATCTATCTATCTATCTATCTGTCTGTCTGTCTGTCTATCTCTCTGTCTACCTATCTATCTTCTATCTTTCTGTCTACATCTTTCTCTAATCATTTATTTATTTAGTAAGTAATTGTCTCAGAGCAGCTAGGCGGTGCTGCAGATATAGTACCAAGTCTGCAGTCAGAAAACTCTTCTTCCTTAGTTCAAATCTGGCTTTAAGCACTTACTAGCTGTGTGACCCTGGGAAAGTTACTCTGTTGGCCTTAGTTTCCTCATTGGTAAAATGAGATGGAGAAGGAAATGGCAAACCACACCAGTGTCTGCCAAGAAAACCTCAAACGGGGTTACAAAGAGTTGGACGCAACTGAAAAACATCTGAACAAAAGTTATCTTTTTGTCCCGCTGTGTCCCCAACTCTCTCAACAAACTTGCATAGTCTAGCAAAGGAAATCCTCACATAAACCATGTCCAAAAAACACTGCTCAATTGGAATTTTAAGTCCATCACCTCGCTGGCAGGAGGTGGGTGGCACGATTCATCTCCAGTCCTGTACGCTCATGGGTTATCATTGTATTAATCAGAATCCTGGAGTCTTTCAGAGGTGTTTTTCTCTATAACACTATTGTCATTGTGTAAATTGTTCTCCTGGTCATGATTACTTCTCTCTGCTTCCACTCATAGAGGTCTTCCCAGAAACTAATCACGTGGAGGCTGGGATCATAGACTCTTAGAGCAATCACAAAAATTGCTAGGCTGACCGAGTGTGTCTGTTGTGTTCCAAGAATCCCAGAACGTCAGAGGTAGAAGAGACCAGAGAACACAGAATATGAATTGGTATAACTCAAAGTGCTCTTACAATCTAGAATGTCGGGTCTCGAAGGGACTTTTTTAAACATAGAATGTTAGAATACTTTATATATATATGTATATATATATATATATGCTAAGTTATATAATACTTTATATAATACTTTCTAAGTATTATAGTACTTTGTTATGTAATACCTAAATTTTTGTAAACTATCTCACCCATGTTGTCTCATTTTATCCTTACAATATCCCTGTGATGTAAGGGCTATTATAATGCCCATTTTACAAATGGAGAAACTGAGGCTTAGGAATGTTAAGCTGCTGACCAGGATCAACCAATAAGTAAATGCCTAATGCTCAATTTGAGGGAGAGGTGAGGAGGCAGAGCATTCCAGGCATGGGGACATCAAATGAAAAGCCAAAGTTGGGAGATAGAATGTCGTATGTAAGAAGGACCATGAAGGATTTTTGTTGTTGTTGAGTTCAACTCTTCCTGACCCCATTTGGGGTTTTCTTGGTAATGATGCTGGAGTGGTTTGTCATTTCCTTTTCTAGCTCATTTTACAGATGAGGAAACTGAGGTCAACAGAGTTAAATGACTTGCCCAGGGCCACACAGCAAGTAAGTGCCTGGGGTCAGATTGGAACTCAGGAAGAGGAATCTTTCTGACTCCAGGCCCAGCATTCTATCCACTGGGCCACCAGCTGCCCCTACCATGAAGGATAGTATTGCTTAATTTGATAATTAGAAGACAAATATATCAGACGGTCAGTCTTGGGGCTGGGGTAGGGCTTGAAACCCATCTAGAAATTATTGAGGTTTAGAGGAATATATAAGGAAGAAACTCCTGCAGGTAAATGACCCACAGAAAGGTGGTTTTCTCCCCTTTACAGCAGTTTCATAAGGACTAAAGTTAGAAATGTAGATTTGGAGGAGACCTGGAGGGTCCCGTCTCTCCTCTTCCCCCCCCCTTCCCTTCCCCTTCTCTCTTTTCTCCTTCCTCCTCTCTTTTCTCTTCTCTCTCCTCTCTCCTCTCCTTTCTCCTCTCCTCTCCTCTCCTCCATCTTGGTGACTGGTATTTTGCACAAACCTATTCCTGGACTGTTCTTCATCATTTTCCCATACCCTTAACCAGGGTCTGATTTCACACCCAACCTGTGTTTCTAGAGCATATTAGCTCTACAGTAGGTCGCTAGTGCCCAGTGTGGCATCTCTGAGATTGTGTTAAAACTCCATTCATTCTGACGTTCTTGACTCAGAGAAGGTAACCTAGGACATGGCGAAAGACCAATGACCTCGGAATTCAGTGGGCCTCAGTTCAAATCCTGCCTCACTCGATGGGTGTCCTTGAGCAATCAGATAACAAGTATCTAGCAAGCACCAGCTCTGGGCTAAGGGCTTTGCTTGGCACCAAGGATTACAAAGATGCATAATGAAGAATCCTTGCTCTGAGAGAACTTGCTTTCTATTAGGGAAGACAGCATGCACAGAAATAAGTACTGTACATGTAAAATACAGAATTCTTTATTTATGCCTCTCTTCAGCCCTCATTTTTTTACCTATAAAATGTGCTGTTTGGACTAAGTGATCTCTTAGGTGTTTACCAGCTCAGGAGCCATGATCCCATAATTCAAAATCTGTTCTAATCCTGCTGGTGTAAGTCTATGTTTACCTCTATGAAGAGGTTTGCTAAGTCAACTTTGAGCCTCAGTTTTCTTATCTGTGAAATAGGTAGGATAATCCTCACATCCCTTATGTCAGAAGTATAATTGGTCAACTGTGTAAACACCAAAAAGATGAAAACTACTGACATTTTCTGGGACCTGAGCTTCCAGATTCCAGGGTCAAAGTCTTTTTAGTCCTGCTCATCCAAAATGCCTTTTTTTCTTTTGGTCTAGTCCTATATTTTTAAAGGTACTCTCACAAGGACATTCCTT
>JAQQSZ010020881.1:0-10044 GCA_028646595.1 Phalanger gymnotis
CTGTTGTCTTTGCTGTTTGTGGGTTGTGAGGTCTAGTACATGCCACAGCTCAGTAATTCAGCATGCTAGGGCACTCTCCGCTCCACTCCTGGCCTCGTCAGTCCGCGGTCTGCGGGTCGGTGCTGCACCGTGTGCGCTGGGCTCTGCTTGGCTCAGCTCCGCTCCCCTCAGCTGGGAGCTGGGAGTTCTGTGCGGGACAGACCTTACCCCGAGACCATCCAGGCCATCCTGGGCTGGAGCCCTGCTTTCCTCTGCCACTTTGTGGGTTCTGCAGTTCTAGAATTGGTTCAGAGCCATTTTTTTATAGGTTTTTGGAGGGACTTGGTGGGAAGCTCACACCAGTTACTGCTTTCCAGTCGCCATCTTGGCTCCGCCCCCAACCATGACTTCTTAATTGCTAAATCCAATGTCCTTATTTCAATCCTTAATCTCATTGACCTTTCTGTAGCTCTTGGCAATATCGAATATTCCCTCCGGATAGCCATCCCTGAGAGTCCTCTCCTGGTCCTCCCACTTGACTTCTCTGGTTTGTTGTCTTCCTGCTACTCCTTCAGTGTGGGTGTCTTCTGGGACTGGGTCCTATACTCTCTTCTTTCTATACTCTCATTAGTGATCTCATCCCTTCCTTAGAATTCTGTTATCAAGTCTAAGCAGATGCCTCCCATCTCTATATATCTTAACCCTAATCCTTGTGAAGAGTTCAAGCCCTGCATCACCAACTGTCTGCTTAATATCTTCACTCGATGATCTACCAACATCTGAAACCCAACAAAAATGGAATTTATTCCCCCCCCCCCCCATTTGGCCCTCCTCATGTTTCTGTTAATTCTCTAACACTCAAATCTCAATAATTTTTGAACCTTTCCTCTACCCTGCCCCCCACATATAATCAGTTCCCAGTTTCTTTCAATTTTACTTCCATCACATCTCTCCATTTACATTGCCACTACTCTGATTCCAGCTCTTGTCATTTCTCACTGGGACTATTATGATGGCCTTTTAAACTGTTCTCTTTTCCTCTAGCCTCTCCTCTTTCATTCTATTCTTTACATAGCTGCCAAATTATTATTCCTAAGACAGATCTGATGAAGTCACTTTCCTGCTCAAAAAACTCCACTTATTCTTCTTCTCAAAAGTCACTACTTCTAGAATAAAATGCAGACTCAAAAAGTCATAGAATTCCAGAATTGGAAGGGACCTCAGCAGCCACACCCAACCCAAAAGAAGCTCGTCTACTTCAGCCTACCCGAAGCATTTATCCTTTGACCTCCCAGTAAGGGGAACCCACAACTGGAGGGAATACATAGGCATCGAAGTATAATATATATAATAATTTAAGGCTTTCCTCAATCAGACTCCACCTTATTTTTTCCCGTCTTGTTTTACATTATTTGCAACACTCCAAACCAAAAGGACATCTCAAATACAACACTTCATCTCCTGCTGCTATACATTTGAATAAGCTATTTCTCCATTGCTTGACTATACTCTTCCTTCATCTGAGTTTGCCAAAATCCTTCCTTCCCTTCCCTCAAAGCTTTGCTCAGCTACTATGCCATGAAGTCTTCCCTGATTTCCCCACCTAAAAGGGTTCTCTCCCACCTAAAATTTTCCCAGAATTCTTTCCATATATAGCATCTTATTTTGTATCATACATGTATTCCTCTTTCTCTCCCCTGTAAACTCCCCCCGTCCTCCGCCCCCCAGTTCCTTGAAGGCAATTTTTTTTCCTTTGTATCCCCACACTGATCACTGCCTCTCCAGCCTTATTCCATACTTCTGCCCCCTTGAATTCTACGTTCCAACCAAATTGGCCTGCAAACTGTTTCCTGACTTGACATTCTGTCTCCCACCTCCATGTATTTGTACAAGTTGTTCCCCATGCCTGGAATAGACTTGCTCATCTCTGCCTCTCAGATGCTTGTCTTTCTTCAAAGCTTGTCTCAGGTACCTGTGAAACCTTTTCTGATCCACCTCAGTCAGTTTTCTTGTACTATACTTATTTATGTATTATGTCCCCATCCCCACCCCCCAGAACGTGAACTCTCTGAGAGGGAGAGACTGTTTCATTTATGACTTTGTGTCCCCTGTGCCCTGTACATAGTGGAGAATTTTAAAAATTTGTCGAGTTTGAGTTGAGGAATTAGATTGATTTTTGATTCTATCAAAATGATCAGTAAACATTTAGAAATGTTATATGGAAAAGAAGGTGGGGCTTGTCATGTTGCAGGAAAGATGACAAATGGATAAGCCAGAATGCCCTACTGTTAACCACAAAATGTAGGAGGGTGTAGAGCAGGGCTTCTTTACCTTTTTTGCATCATGGGCAGTCTGGTGAAACTTAGGAATCCTTTCTCAGATCATTTTTATATGCATGAAATAAAATATATAAGATTATAAAGGAAAGCAGTTATACTGAAATAGTTATCAAAATATTAAGAAAATTAAGGGTCAGTCCTCTGTGGAAACATTAGACCAGAAATGTCACGTGAGAAGTGATGGGTAAGCTTAGAGATAATTTAGTTCAATTGTCTCATTAGAGTGGAAGAAACTGACACCTAGAAGGGTTAAGTGACTTAACTAGGGTCTCACAGGTAGCAGAGTAAAGGTCTTCTCACTCCAAATTCAAGACTCAAGCCTTTGGGACACTCACTTTGGCACAATCAGCTTCTCAAGGTTTAAAGAGTTAAAACCTCAGGTATTACTATAATTTTATCACGAATATAGAAATCATAGTATACATTTTAAAAACATTATGATCTTATTTCTTATTGAGAAAGCCATAAGGACTTGGTAGATCAAAAGGTTTTAAAACAGCCGTTATTCAGACAACAAGCAGATCCATATTTTTGATTCATGCAAAAGGTCGAATAGCATCATTAGTACTTTCACTTTGATCTTAAGTTAAGGAGGAATTGCCTGTGTTATTTTTTTAAGATTAATTTGTTTTTAGTTTTCAACATTCATTTCCCCAAGATTTTGAGTTACAAATTTTCTCCCCATCTCTCCCCTCCCCCTACCCCAAGATGGCATGCATTCTGATTGCCCCTTTCTGTAGTCTGCCCTCCCTTCTATCACTCCCCCCCTTCCCTTTCCTCTTACTTTCTTGTAGGGCAAGATAGATTTCAGTACCCCATTGCATGTATATCTTATTTCCTAGTTGCATGTAAAAACAGTTTTTAACATTTGTTTTTAGGACTTTGTAGCAACAATCTTGCTAGCAGCTACTGTGGCTGTGTAAAACCAACAAGACCAGCAACAAGAGCTGCCAGCACAGGTGTTTTGATCTGCTTTACTAGGGAAAGTAACTTCAAGGGGTTAACAATCTCACTTTAATCACACATACATATATAACTCACTTAGTTCAAGAGGAAAACCCACCAACCTGAACTCCAGAACAAATACAAATAGATTATAAACATACATTATAAACAGACTGAATACAAACCAACATCTGTGTTAGCAAAGTGAGGTGGGGCAGTAGTTACAACGGCTTGTCCAGAGTCACACGCCACTCTTCTAGTGAGTGAGAGCCCCAAGTGAAAAATGCCAACCTCTGAGTTTATATATTTGTATATCTTGTTCAGGGTCAACTGAACTTAAACTTACCCTCTAACTCGTGACCTAAAAGCCTCTGGTGTCTTAACTCAAACCCAAGCAAACCAGGTTTTCCCTTGAGGCAAGGAGGTCATCAGAGACTCCTAATTTAATCAAAGAAACAAAGGCCAAACTCTGCAAGGGCACTTGATTAAATAAGTGCTGAAAGAGAACACAGTAAAAGAAAGTCCCACCTTAATTACTGATACAGACTTTGAGTTCCAAATTCTCTCCCTTCTTCCCTTCCCACCTCCCTCTCTTGAGAAGGCAAGTAATTCAATATAGGCTATAGGTGTATCCTTATGCAAAACACTTCCATAATAGTCATGTTGTGAAAGACTAACTATATTTCCCTCCATCCTATCCCGTGCCCCATTCATTCAGTTTTCTCCTTTGACCCTGTCCCTTTTCAAATGTGTTTGTTTCTGACTACCCCCTCCCCCAATCTTTCCTCTTTTCTATCATTTCTCTCTTTTCTATCATCTCTCCCCCCCCCCCCCCCGGCCAATCCCTTTCCCTCCAGTTTTGGTAAGATACCCAACTGAGTGTGTATGTTATTCCCTTCTTAAGCCAAATCCAATGAGAGTAAGGTTCACTCATTCCCTTTTACCTGCCCCGTCTTCCTTTCCATTATAACAGCTTTTTCTTGCCTCTTTTATGTGAGATAATTTGCCCCATTCTTTCTCTCCCTTTCTCCTCCCAATATATTCCTCTCTCACCCCTTAATTTTATTTTTTTAGATACCATCACTTCATATTCAACTCACCCTGTGCCTCTGTCTATATATATGTATATTCCCTTCAACTACCCTAATACTGAGAAAGGTCTCATGAGTTACAAATATCATCTTTCCATGTAGGAATGTAAACAGTTCAACTTTAATAAGTCCCTTATGATTTCTCTTTCCTGTGTACCTTTTCATGTTTCTCTTGATTCTTGTATTTGAAAGTCAAATTTTCTATTTAGCTCTGGTCTTTTCATCAAGTATGCTTGAAAGGCCTCTATTTCATTGAAAGTCCATTTTTTCCCACAGTATTAGCCTGTGGTTTTGAAATTTGAATAAAAGTAGTTCCCTACATTAGTGAAATCACAGGTCTAGGACCCCAACCCCCCCCATCTCCCATGTCTAACATATTGCCTTGCATATTCCATTTACTTAATAAAACTTGGAATCATGCAACCTGGGTTCAAACATCAGCTCAGCAACTTATTTTACTACCTGTATGATCCTGGCCAAAGTCACTTAACCTCTCTGGGCTTCAATTTCTTCATCTGTAAAATGTAGGGGTTGGACTACTCTAAGGTCCTGGTCCCTTCATGCTTTAAATCTATGAACCTATGAAAAATCATCATTTCCTCTTTGGAGAGCTATTGGTTATTATTCAGAATAACCCCTCTGCTGGGCCTTGCTATATATGCATTAACAAATTCTTATTCTTCAACTATCCTTGTTCTATATTTCTTTTGGTTATGACACCTCATAACAATCATATATGTTAGTTACAATTTAATTTTATTTGGGAGTTACTTCAGTCATGTCAACACGTGGGTGACTACTAAAAATTTTTGTTCCCAAGTTTTGGAGGGAAACCTCTCCTTGAAACATAATATTTTCGTATACAAAATGATCTTACTAACCTGCCAGTATGTGGGATTCAGTTCAGAAAACATTGAAGTACTTGTTCTGTGCAAAGTACTATTCTCAGAGCTGGGGAAGATACAACAATAAACAAGCATTTTTGTCCTTAAAGAGCATGTAATCTGGTAGGGGTGCTAATGTACACAAATAAAGTTATATATGTATATGCTATAGAAAATAGAGTGATACATACATGACAGCCCAGGTCTCATGAGTCCTAGTCATGCTCATAGCCTTCTCTTATTTCCCACTTAAACCTGGTATGGTGCTCTGTATAAAAAGATCCCGAGTAACTAAACTGCATTTTCAAAAAAACAGATTTTATTGTTACCTTCTGTTTTTAAATCTAGATTTCCCCTTGTATCCTTTTTCCCTTTCCCAGAGAGCCCTCTAAACTTTCTTTTAAAGGAAAAGAAAAAAAAGTTCAGTAAAATCAATCAGTGCATTGGAAAAAAATGACATTCTATGCTCAAGTTGGTGGCCCCAGACCTCTGCCAGGGAACATGGGGAGGTCCTTTTGTCATGATGGTTCTTTCCATTTATATTATTTGTGTGTATTGTTTTCCTGGCTCTGTTCATTTCATTCTCTGTCATGCATGTCCTTCCATGCTTTTCTATATTCCTCATGCTCATCATTTTTTAGAGCACAGTAATATTCCATTACATTCATGTAGTGCAGTTCATTTAGCCATTCCCCAAATGATGGGCATCTACTTTGCTTCCAGAAAAAAATATTATTGTGTAAATGAAATCTTTCATTTGTCAATGACCTCTTTGTGTTAAATGCCTGGCAGTGGAATCTTTGGATCAAAGTGTATGAACATTTTAGTTTCTTTGCATACTTCCAAATTGGTTTCTAGAATGGCTGAACCAGTTGACAGCTCTACCAACAATGCATTATTGTGCCTGTCTTCCCAATCCTTAGAACATTCACTATTCCTGTCTTTTGTCACATTTGCCAGTTTGCTGAGTGTGAGTTGAAACCTCAGAGTTGTTTTGATTTATCAAATGAGGTTATATTTGTAAAGTACTTGGCACATAGTAGGTGCCATGTAAATGTTAGCCATTATTATTGTTGTTACTATTTACAGTATTATTAGTGTTTTGGAGCATTGAACTTAATTTTACAGAGCACCAGTTACTTTACATTTGCAGAAAAACTCTGAGATTTGTCCAAAATTTAGCTATCAAAAGCTTATTAATAAATGGAAATGCTTCAAGAGGAATATTTGATTTTGAAGGTCAATAATTTTTTTTAGTGTTTCACATGGGATGATTTTTAATTGCTAATGATTGCTAGTCCAGTGCTCTTTGTGCTAGATTAGTCTCTGTTTACAGTGAATCATGATCTTGGAAGGTGCATTTTAAAAATTGGATTTATTTTTAATCAGCATTTAAATTATAGGTTTATGAAAATGTACTACCAAATCCAATCTAACAAACATTTCTTTTTATTTTTAAAAAGATTTACAAATGCTTTATTCAAGAGTATTTCCAGGTGCATAAAGAAAAGTTGCAAGTTAATAAGGTTAAAAAAGAAAGAGTCAGCCTATACATGCTGCTGTACATTCACCATAAATTTGTGTAAAGAAATCATACGTTTATTTGTTCAGTAAATACCACCCAAGATAAAGGGCAAAATTAAAACAATAATTCAACAACCACTGAAACCAATGTCCATTCATTTAGCAGCAGAGTTCTTTGGTTTAAGGAGACAGGCTATTTAGAGAACATTGGAAGATGTAAAAACAGGGGACAGGGAGCAAGGTGTTGTGGCCAGGTGGTCACACCAGATATTTGACAGGAGTGTTACTCACAATGACGGTTGGTTGAATATGGTTGAAATATCTGGTTGAAATATGGTTGAAAGTTTCTAGATTGAATATGCCACTAGTACTACTGGAGTTTGAAATCGAACCCTGTAACTCCTATATTCCTAGAGACCTCAAAGCAACCTTTTCCTTAGATTTTTCTTGGCCTTTTCCCATGCCAGCTGCAGAGGCTAGTGAATGAAGACAGCTCCTCAGGTTCAATTTCTCTTCATCTTATGGAGTGTAATGTGTAGCTGCAATGACTTTTGATCTGGCAGAGAACTGGATTCTGGATATGTTAAAGCAGTGTCCTGGAAATTCCTTTTTTCTTTTTGCACAAGCGAGTTGGTTTCAGGTTTCATCGTTTCCCAACCACCCATCTCCAACTCCTGTTTAATCTCATCATGAGACAGGCATATTGGTGTGATATAGCTCATTAGTTTACACTATCTGTACTGGGATCTGCTGGCAGAAAAGAGACTTTTTTCTTGTCATCCACAAGCTCCCACTGCATTACCAATTTAGTACCAGGGTATTCACTCTTCATTGGCAGTTTGTTCAAGTAGCTATAGTTTTTGCCTTTTTCAATGAGACAATTGACGCCACTCATAATCTTTCCTATCCCAAAGCCTGATGAGTAGAAGGGTACCCATCACAAGTCCATGCACTCAAACTGGTGAAGGTAACATTGACACTATAGGATCCTCCTTTGTGCATCTTGCCAGACTCAGTTGGCAAGGCTTTGCATTCACCTCTTGGACTTTTCTGTCCACAGAACCATAGTCAGTGAAGCGCATTGGCTTATCCAGTGCAGTGGCACTGAAGGCAAGAGCAGAAGCACCATTTCCAAGTGGTCATTGTTAGGGTTATGGGCTCTGAAGGCTGAAACTCCAACAGCCATTTAGTATGCATCTGCTTGTTCAAGACTTATAAGCTATGGGGGTACACAGACAATGAATAACATTTCCTGCCTAAATTAGAACAGTTTGTTGCAGCAACTGAAATGAGAGCTCTTTAATTTTGAGAACTTTAAAAATGAGGAGGGGCCTTGATCAAATTCTCTTATTTCAGCTTCTTCATTTGGCAAATACCTCTTCAAATGAGCAATTATGTGGTAACCCTGCTTCTTCATTTGGAAGGGGAAAAGAGAGCCCATATATAAAACATGTTCAAAGGAGATTTATCAAAGGATCGTCTTTACAGTCAGTTGGAGATAGGAGTGAGATGCTGTTGGTCTTTGAATCTGTATCTAGATTGAGATGATCATATGTGATAGTTTCCCAGACTGAGTGGTTTCAAAGATGGCCTCCTAGCTTTCTCTTTAAAAACAATTTTTTATTGATATCTTCTGTTTCTTGCATCAGCATAGTTTTTCGAAGTATCTTTTCCCCTTCCCTTACCTCTCCCTTCTCTCTCCTAGCCGTCTCTTATGACAATAGTATTTTTTTTTAGAAAGGAAAAAAAAATCAGCCCAAAAGACACATTGAAAAAGTCTGAAAGCATGTGCAATGTGTAATACCTGTGGACCTCCCACCCCTACAAAAGGGTGGGTTGGGAGTGTCCTCTCACATATCTCTTTGTGAGAAACACCACCGTGGGGATCACAGGACTCCCTAGGGAGGGTCAGACCCTTAGGAAGACCCACATGATAGCCCTTTAACATGGCCGTAGGGATCACAGGACTCCCTAGTCAGGATCAGGAAGTAAGCTTGAGATGTGCTTCTGCAGCTCATTGCTTTCCTGGTTGCATAACCTTAGGAAGATCCATGCGATGGCCCACTCTCACCCAAAGAACACAGAGTGGGCAGAGGAATGCATTTATTAGAAGCTGATGTGTTGCTCAGTAGGAACACCCACACAGATACCAATGCAGGAGTGAGGTTAACCAGTTCTACCCTCCTTGTCTGAGTTAGGATTAGTTTACATTCTTCATTTCCCTACATTCCCTTCTTAATTTATGCAGATTATGTACACATGGTAGTGAGGATACTTGACTGACCCCTCAGGCTTGAACTGGTTGTCCCAGCCTAGCCTTTCTAGTCCCCCTAGCCAGGATGGCCGTTGTCTTAGTAAGGGAGCTCCACCACAGCTATTGATTATCTCCCAGTAACTTCTGTGGGAGCAAAACAAGATACCTTAATATCCTTTCTTACAACTTCATTCAAGTCTTGTTTGATCTTTGTAGTTTTGTTATATTCACTTTGATATTTTTTTTTTTGGTATTTTTGTTCTTTCCATTTACATTGTTATTCTGTATATTGTTTTCTTAGCTCTTTTTACTTGGCTCTGCATCAGTTCATATAGATCTCTCCGTGCTTCTCTGTATTTATCACACACATCATTTCTTACAGTGCAATAATATTCCATTACATTCATGTATCACAGTTTGTTTAGCCGCTCTGCAATTGATGGATATCTATTTTGTTTCCAATTCTTTGCTTTTACAAAAAGTGCTGCTATAAATATTTTGGTGCATGTGGGGATTTTCTTCCTATCAATGGCTTCCTTGGGGTAATAAGCCCAGTAATATTGCCTCTGGTTGAAAAGGTATCAGCATTTTAATTGCTTTTATTTGCATAATTCCAAATTGCTTTCCAAAATGATTATATAAGTGTGCATATCATTCTATCACCCCTCCAACATCAACTTTTGCTATTTTTGGGTCATTTCTGCCAGTTTGCAGAGCATGAGGGTTGTTTTGAATTGCATTTCTCTTATTAGTGATTTGGAGCATTCTTTCATGTGGTTGTGAATACTTTGCAATTCTTTTGAGAACTGTTTATTCATATCTTTTAATAACCTATCTATTGGGAGAATGTCTGGATATATATATCTTAGATACCAACCCCTTATCAGAGAAATTTGATACAAAGATTTTTCTCCATTAGACCACTTCCCTTCTTTTTTTTTCTTTTTTTTAATTTATTTTTGACATGTTTGGTTTTCAGCGTTGATTTTCACAGGCGTTTGAATTACAAATTTTCTCCCCATTCCCCC
>JAQQSZ010020882.1:0-10044 GCA_028646595.1 Phalanger gymnotis
GCCATCTTGGAGTGGGGCGGGGAGGAAATGGGGAGAAAATTTGTAATTCAAACGCCTGTGAAAATCAATGCTGAAAACCAAACATGTCAAAAATAAATTAAAATAAAATAAAATTAAATTAAATAAATAAATAAATAAATAGTGACTCAAAAAAAAAAGTTCATAACAGGCTAGAATGAAGGGCTGAATCTAAGTAGATGAAATTTAATAGAAATAAGTGGAAGGTCCTTCACTTAGGCCCCAAAATCAATTTCAGAAATATACAGTGGAAGAGACTTGACTAGACAATAATTCATCTAGGAGTTTCAATGGATTTCAAACTCAATGTGAGTTGACACTGCGGCATCACAATCAAAATGTCAACTATAATCTTTGACTAATTTAAGGAAAGCATAATGTTTCAAAGGAAGTGATAATGCCATTGTTCTGAACTTTGATTAGACTACATCTATAGTGATGCATTCAGTTCTAGCAGCAATGATTTAGGAGGGACAGTGATAAGTTAGAGGTTGTCCAGAGAACAGTAACCAGAATTGTAAAGAGCCTTGACACTGTGTGTAAGAGGATCAGTTGAAGTAGGCCTGTAGGCCTGCTTGGCTGGGAAAAGGGACCCATAATTCCTTACTTTTACTATTTAAAAGGCTGTTCTGAAGAACTAGGATTAGATTTGTAGTTCAAGAGAGCAGAAATGAGAGACATTGGTGAAAGCTGCTGAGATATAAATAGAGGCTCAACATAAGGATGTTCTCGGAGGTACCTTCCAACTCTTAGATTACATGATATGACTCAATTGGCCCCATAACTATAGATAGATGGGGAGTTGCTGAGTTAATGATATACTGCTTCCCGGAGTCATACCTGAAGGAAAAATTACCTCTGTCTATAGGGACTCCAAGTTTCATTTCAATGAACAACACAAAAGTTAAGTGTTATATCATTATTATGCTATAACAAATGATAAATATAGAAAAGCATGGGAAGGCATATGAACTTAGCAAAATGAAGCTAACAAAAGCAGTAACAATATACACCAACAAAACCAGAGAAATAATATATACAACAATGCAAATGAGGGAGGAAATACCACCACCAACAACAAAACCAAATGCTGAAAAATTATAATGGCCAAGCATGGTCTGAAAGAAAGGAAGTGAAAAGACACATCCCCCTGCTTCTTCACAGAGGGGGTTGGGGGGCCTATGGATGTTGAACACTGCATATAACATTAGACTTTTTTGATGTGTTGGTTAGTTTTGTGGATTTTTTTCTTCCTCTTTTTTGTTCTAATTGATTATATAAGGGATGGCTCCAGGAGAAGGAAAGGGGGAAGGATACATTGGTAAATATAGATAACATAAAAACAAAATCTACAAATAAAATTTATTTTTAAAAAGGATTAAGGGGTACCTCCATTCCCTCCTCTGAAACTATACCACAAGGCTGTAGAACTGGTTCCTTCCTCATCACCTATGCCAAATCTTCCCCCCACTATCCTAATATGTGACCAGCCTCCTTTTAACCTGGACTGAAATTCTCGCTGTTTGGAGCTTAGCAATACAGGTAGTATCAGTGACTCCAGAAGGTCTTTGTTAAAATACTTATATGTTCCCTTGGAGAGCAAGGAGAACAAAGGGGATCGTAGCATTTAATGCTAGAAAAGATCTGAAGGATCCTTTAAACCAAGGGTTCCTAACCTGGGGTCCAGGGCCATGGACAATTGTCAGGGCATCTGTGAACTTGAATGGAGAAAAAAATCCAGTTTTATTATCTTCACTCTTAGATTTCCTTTGTAATCTGATGTATTGGACATTATGCATTTAAACACATTATTCTGAGACAGTCCATAGGCCTCTACAGACTGACATAAAAATCCAGCACACACACAAAAGGGTTAAGAGGCCTGGTCTTCACCGTCCTCTCATTTTACAGATGAGGAAACTAAGGCGCAGAGAGGTTAGGTGATTTTTTTCAAAGTCACCCAGAGTAAAGAGCCAGAGTAGTATAAGGATTCAAAATCGGGTCCTTTAACTGAGAATACACCATGGGTTTCTTCCAGCCATTTCGCTTTAGCATGGATTGGTCTCTCCAATGATCATTTACTTCCTTTAGAATGAAACACTCATTTTTCAAGTTTAGAATTTAGAGCCCTTTGTAGTCTGATTCCAATCTGTCTTTTCCAGACTTATATCACATTAACCCCTCTCACACACTTCTCACCTCCTGGCTGTGGAAGTCTCCAGGTTCAGCTCAGGTGCCACCTCCTAAGAGAAACTTTTCTGGGTCTCTCTACTTATCAGTTTCCTCTCTCTCTCTCTCTCTCTCTCTCTCTCTCTCTCTCTCTCTCTCTCTCTCTCTCTGTCTCTCTCTCTCATTCTCTCTCTCGCTCTCTGTCTCTCTCTGTCTCTGTCTCTCTCTGTCTCTCTTTCTGTCTCTTTCTCTGTCTTCCTGCCCTCCCCCCTCCTCTGCCTCTGTCTTCTCTGTCTGTGTGTCTCTTCTGTCTGTGTCTCTGTCTCTCTCTGTCTCTCTCTCTTTGCACCTCCTCCTCTCCCTCTTTCTCTTTCTCTCTCTCTCCCTCCCCTCAAATTGCATTGTATTTATTTATCTGTTGCAATGCTGAATGCCCTCAGGAGAATAACAATTCCTTGAGGGGAGGAATTATTATTCATTTTTGTCTTTATTTCACCTCTACCTAGCAAATAGGAAGCACTTAATCAATGTGTGTTGAATTGAATTGTCAAGTTGAATTATTTTCCGTCTGGGCAGGTTTCACTGGAATTGGTGGGGGGAACCACAAGTGACTGAGGACAGCAGACAGTGTAGCCTGGGGAGGCAAACCTTAGACAATAAACAGCTCCAGCCAAATGTGTCATTCCTTAGTCTCACACTCCCATGCCTATGCAGTGGCTGTCCCCCATTTCTAGAAGGCACTCTCTCATCACTTTAGCCTCAGAGGGACTTTCTTCAAGACAGCTTTAGCACCACCATCTGCAGAAAGTCTTCCCTGTTCCACACAAATGTTAGTGTTTTCCCTCCCTCCCAAACTATTTTGTATCTCACTACCTTGCATTTATTTTCAATATATTTATTACACAAATAACTATGTATATATGCTTATATTTAGGTGTTTGTGTTCCTCAGTTGAATATAAACTCCTAGAGGGCAAGGACTGGCAGTTTTTTTTGTCTTTGTAACCACAGAGAATAACACAGTACCTGGCACATAGTGGGTACTTAATAAAGATGTATTAATTGATTGATTAATTGAACAAGTTCTCTGGGATGGCCATGGTCACTATTGAGCAAATCATTGCCAAAACAAATTTGATGACATCCCAGTTTTGCCCTAGGCCAGCTGGTCCTAAGGTCAGTCAGTGGAAAGGGTGGCCGGAGAAGATTGCAGTGGGATCCCTGCCATTGGAGCTGTTTAAGCCTAATTGGGGTGCCCTGTCAGGGCTGCTATATAGGAGATTCCTGCACCAAGTAGGAGAGTGGCCTGGCTAGATGATATGTTCAGTTGCAAGTGTGCCAAGATTAGAAAACTGCTGTCTGTGCCCTTGCTCAGTCATGGGAGATGTACCAGCCTCCTCAGGACCCAAAGCATAAATCATCCCTGGAGACAGTACAGAGAGTCAATGCTGAAGCCTGGAAACGATTGTCACATAAAAGTCAGTTTAATCCCTCTGATAGCCTGCATAGTTTGGGACAACTCTGATATATTCTTTGACTACTGGCAAGGGAGATTTGCTAGGGAGATAGGGGAAGAATGTCTTCATCCAACAAAGGAACTTCCTTAGACTCAACTTCCAACTTGGCCCATAAATCTTCCCCCAGATGCCATCCATCACTTACCATCCCACCGCCCACAATGTGTTTTATGGTTTCTTCATAATAAAACCCTGTGCGATGCAATTTGTTTGGAAACAGTGTCATTCACTGCAGAAGAAGAAGAAAACTGGCTACAATTTATGATGTCCTCCTTAGCTAAATGATTCATGATCAATGAAGAGCTCCAGAAATGGTTACACCTGCTTATTAAGCATTCTGTTTAATGGGGAACAGGGGCTGCTAAAAGCTGGTGCCCATTGCTGGAGGTCATTTCATTCAAAGAACACTGGATTGGGGTGGGGTCAGGAGGATTTAGTCTAGTTATAGCACTGTTACTAACTGTTCAGGTCATTCTGTGTGTGTGTGTGTGTGTGTATGTACGTGAGAGAGAGACAGACAGACAGACAGACAGAGGCAGACAGAGAGACAAAGAGGAGAAACAGTGAGAGACACAGAAAAACACAGACAGTCAATGACAGAGATGGGGGAGAGAGAGAAGAGAGCAGGGGAAGAGAAGAGAGAGAAAAATGGAGAGACAGAAAGAGAAAGACAAGAGGGAGGCAAAGAATGAAGAAATGGGAGAGGGGGAGGGAAGTCAGACAGCTAGTTGGACCATATCTTTGGGCTTTAGTTTTCCTTTTCTGTTAAATGAGGGACCTGGACTAGATAAGAGATTCTTAAGCTTTCTTATTTCTCAGACTCTGTCACCAAGGTGATGAAGTCAATGGAATCCTCATCAGAATAATGTCTTTAAGCGCAATTTTTTTAAAAAATAGGATTATAATAGAAACCAAATTTTCTATTGCAACACAGTTATCGCATTCTTTTTTTTAAAAAACAAATTCACAGAAACCAGGTTTAAAATACCTTTGGGCTAGTGGATCATGAAAGTCCCTTCTAAGTCAGGTGTTCATGTCCTACCACCCTATATTCTAAATCAATCCAACAAGTACTTGGCAGGTGCTTGCTGTGTGCCAGACACTGCACTAGGCAAGGGAGATGCAAAGACAACACGAAAAGCAGGTGCTGCCCTCAAAGAGTTTGCATTCTACCAAGACATACAACACATAGAGAGAGAAGTCCATACCAGTCAACAAGTATTTATTGAGGGCTTCCTACATCCCAAGCATTGTCCCACATGAGGGGGCCATACATACAAAAAGGAAAACAGTCCCTACTCTCATGAAGCATATATTCTACTGAGAGGACACAATATCTAAATAGATAATCATACACATTCTGGTTTGAGTCAGGAGAGAAGAACCCCCTCAGGGGTCAGGAATGACTTTTCCTTGTGAGGTAGCACAAACCTTGAAGAAAGGTGGGGATTCTAAGAGGGGAAGGTGAGTGACAAGACATTGCAGCCATGGGGCACAGCCTATGCAAAGGTGCACAGGGGTGTTGGAATGCTAAAGTACAGGGAACATCAAGTTTGGCTAGAACATGAAGTGTACGAAGGATAGTAAAGTAAAATAAGCCAAGAAAGGTCTACTTTCTTTGTTTTTACACAAATAGAAAGTGTCAGGACTTGCTGAAAAAAGCAACTGCTTTCCTTTAACCTCCTGCCTGACCTATGCTCTGAAGATTGCTCTGAGTTCACATCCCAGCTCTGCCACTTTCTCCCCGTGTAATGTCGGGCATCATTTCATCTTTCTGGACCACTTTTCCTCATCTTTAACATGAGCAGATTGGACAAGATCTCATCTCTTCTAAGGTCTCTTCTAGTTCTAGAAGAGTTCTATGCAAACCGCAAGGCAGCTAAGTGCGACTGGCACAGCTTCTAATTGCCCTTCAATAGGCTTTGGATTTTACTTAGCTGGTGACTTAAAAAGGACCCTGGAGAGAGAAAGAGAAACACCAGCTTTTGAATGTTTTGATGTTTAGTCACTTTTCAATTGCGTCCAATTCTTCATGACTCCATTTGGAGTTTTCTTGGCAAAGATACTGGAGTGGTTTGCCATTTTCTTCTACAACTCATTTTGGATATGGAGATATGGAGAGTGAGGCAAACAGGGTTAAATGACTTGCCCAGGGTCACACAACTAATAATAAGTATCTGAGGCCAGATCTGGACTCAGGAAGATGAATCTTCCTGATTCCAGACCTGACACTCTCTCCATTGCGCCACCTAGCTGCTCATTTTGGAATATGCACATGTGTAAAGCATTTCTCTGGACGCCAACTCTAATACCCTAACCTCAGAGAAGCTACCTGAGAGAAGTGAGTTGTGCCCGAGGTAATGGAGCTATGCTAACCCAAGTGTCTAAATGCAACTGTATGCAATATTCATTATTTAGTCCATCACCTATTAAATATCTACTGTATGCTCAACCCAGGAAGGAGAAGACCTGGCCTCAGTCCTATAAGAATTTTAATCTACTTTAGGAGCTAAGACACATACATGGAGCAGTAATAGTGTAAGGCAGTATTCATTCTTTAGATGAGTTTCCTCATTCTTCAAATTCAACAAATGCTTTTGAAGTATTTACTGTGCACAGAACACTCTGCTAAGGCAGTAAGGATTGTGCATGGTTCCTAGCTTTACAGAGTTTACTGTCTAGGGATTCATTTGGAAGGTGGGTAGATGGGTTGCATTCTACCTTCCCCTAGATAGCTTATCTTGAAAACAACCACACCTATCCTTATCTCTGGATGTTTCCCCAATTTTTCCCTTCTTCTACTTCCATTTTGTGAGCTCTCAATCCCATCCTATCCTCTCCTACGTGTACACACACACACACACACACACACACACACACACACACACACCAATGCTGACAGTTATTATAAGCACTACAGGGCACTCACAGACACAGCTGTGCTGGTGCCATTAGGAAAATCCTCCTTTCCCACAACAGACATCTTCTGTTCCTCAGGTCACCTGATGATGGTGGCAGGTACCCCTTGAAGACTGGCTCTGAATTATGGAGCAGTGACCAGTGAATAAGAGCTCTGCTTCTCACATTCCTTTTCATTTTGGGTGGGGCAGAGTGATTTGCAGAACGTGAGCCAATATGGATGAGTTGTGATATTCATCAAAGATTCCATTACATTTTCTTTCCCCAAAAACTCACCTCTCTTCCAAACTTTCCTACTGCTGTTGAGGACACCATCATCCTTCCATTTACCTCAGTTCACAGTCTTCAGTGTAATCCCAGACACCTAACTCTCCTTCTCTGCTCATATCCCATCAGCTGCCAAATCTTGTCTTTTCCATCTCTACAACATGTCTCCCACCCATCTCCCTTCCTCTCCATTCACATAGACACCACCATGGTTCAGACACTTCTCACCTCTTACCAAGGTCCCCTGGATTGGTCTCCCTGTGTCACGTTTCTCCCCATTCCAATCCATCCACCAATTAGTAGCCCAAAGCAGATCTGATCACATCATTCCTCTACTCAATAAATGCCAGTAGCTCCCTATTATTTTATTTTTAACCTTCTTAATGTCTTTTTAATGAATTTTAGAGTATACATAGCTATTAGTACATGCACATGGGAAGGGGCAAACAGGATACCACACACACACACACACACACACACACACACACACACACACACACACACACCCCACCTTAGAATCGGCCCAGAATGCTGCAGATAAGCAGAAGAGGACTCGCTTCTTTGCTTACCTTACATATATGATTTATATATAAGGATATGCATTGGGATTCATACTCAAAACAATTTATTGATTAATGATATAATAAAATATGTGTTATTATTATTCCTGCCATTGTTTTACTATATAAACTAATTTTCAATTACATAAAGTCATATAAAGTCATTCCCTGTAGGAAGAGCTGTTGGGGACTGCTCATTAGGGCAATAACTTGGGTGGGGGATCACACACTCACCTATCCTACCAAGACCCCACCTCACACACACACACACACTGTCCTCCCATCTCTTTGGGAAAATAGGGTAGGGTTTCTAGAGCTAAGGAAAGTGTAAACCCGATCCTAGACCAGGTCTGAAGCCAGGGCTTCTCCAGAAATTTCAGATCCAAATTGCTGAGAAACAGGAAGTCAGAAATTAGAGTGAGGATTTCAAGACAGGTTCAAGAGACACAGTATTAGAAGTATTGGTGAAGTGACTGTGTATATATCACAATTGGCCTCCCCAAATGTCTTCAGTTTCTTATGTCAGCAGAGTACGCTTCCACACCTGCTCTGATGTGTCAGTGTGGTCATAGACTGTGTCATCCTGGCTCAGCCAGATCAGGTCAAGTTCACCCTATCTGTTTAGTATGTAGATGCATTTCAGAACAGCATACATCCTTGTGTACCTACAATTGCAATCAGCTCCAACATCATTGAATGGTTCTCCCTGTGTGAGGACAGCTGCAGGTGGATAATGGGTTCTTAATACGTCTCTCAAGATGTTGAGGGCATCTATTGTCCAACAGTAGATGGAACTGCCTATGCAGGGTTATCTCAGTAATTAATCAGTGTGGCCAAGTGCTATGATAACCATTAACCCACATCCAATCCAATAAGCATTTATTGGTTACCAATGTGATTAAACACCTAGGGGAGAAAAAAACATGACCTGGCAGGAAGATTGCTGGGCTAGGAGCCAGGACACTTGGGTTTCAGTCCAAACTGCCAGTGCAATGCTGTGGAACCTGAGTTAGACTTGGCCTCAGAGGACCAGGGTTCAAATCCTTGTTCTGAAGTTTACTAACTGCATGGCCTTATAGGTGCCTTTCTTCCTTTCTTTCCTTCTGGGCCTTAGTTTCCCTAACTGTAAAATGAGGAGATTGGATTAGATCTTAGAGGTTGGACCTTTAAGATCCCAATCTCTAAGACTCCTTACAGCTTTAAATCTACAGATCTCTCCTTGGCTTACTGTATGGTCTTAGACAAATATCTTTTCTAGGCATCAGTTTCTCCATCTATAAAGTGAAGAATTTGGACTAGAAGTAGAATAAGTCACCTCAGGAAATAGATGAGAAGCCTATCCCTAGAGGCCTTCAAAGCAAAGTCTGAATAATCTTTTGTTTAACATGTTTTTCAGTTGCATCTGACTCTTTGTGACCTCATTTTCTTGTAATGGTTTGCCATTTCCTTCTCCACCTCATTTTGCAGATGAGGAACTGAGGCACTGGGTTCAGTGACTTGCCCAGGGTCACACAGCTAGTAAGTGTCTGAGGCCAGATTTGAACTCAGGAATTTGAGTCTCCCTGATTCACAGCCCAGCACTCCACCCACTGCACCATTGAGTTGACCGTAGATGTCATAGAGAGGAGAACTATTTAGCTATAGCTCACACTGAGTCTTGCCCCTGTCTTGGAATCATAAGATTTAAAGTTGAAAAGACCATTAAAGGCCATCTATCCCTTCATTTTACAAATGAGGAAAATAAGAACCAAAAAAATTAAGCAGTTCTTCTAAGGGCACACAGATGTGTCAGCATTTGAACTCAGGACTCTAACTCTGAAATCCAGTACATAAGCTTTCCTCTAAGGAAACTGTGACATTCAATGGCCTAGTCAATCCATCTCCAACATTGTGTAGAATTCTGTGATTAGAATGGATTGGATCAAAGTCACTGACAAGTAATTTAATTCCTGCCTTCAAACAGCCAATGAAGAAAGGCCTCACTCCAAGAGCTTCTCCTGGAGGGGCTAAGGAGGAGTTGATAAGGTTAATGAATTCCTAGCCTTGAATGGAAATCCTCTTTGGTACTAACAAGTCACCGGGGAACTCCCATCGAGAAGGATGTGTTCTGACAGATGGGGACAGGAAAAGTGAGCCAAAGCCCACAGCTCCAGAGGTGTTTTGTGAAAGATGAAATGGATTTGATTTCCATTGCACAGAGCATGCAGGAGAACTTAGAAGGGGTGAAAAGTTCAGAAAGTCTAAGGACTTGTTGCTAATACAGTACAAGGTCTGGGGCGTTTGTGTAGACAAAGGAACAGCTTGACCTGCAGATACTAGTCACTATTTCTTAATTATTTATTTTAAGCACAAAGACTTTTTATTTTTTTTTTAGGTCTAAATTCTTTCCCTTGCCCCACCTCTCCCATACCAAATGAGAAGACAATAAAAGTAAAACCTTTTACATAAACATATTGTCATGCAAAACAAATTTTTGCTTTAGCTATGTTTTTTGAAAAAAGAGAAAGGAAGGAAGGTAGGACAGGAGGAAGGAAGGAAAGAAGGAAGGAAGGAAGGAAGGAAGGAAGGAAGGAAGGAAGGAAGGAAGGAAGGAAG
>JAQQSZ010020883.1:0-10044 GCA_028646595.1 Phalanger gymnotis
TTTCTTTTTAAAAAAGCCCTTTATTAGGAGGTTATCCCCCAAGGAAGAAAAAGGCTTTGGGGAAAAAAAAACTATTTAAGAAGTCAAATAGTCATTTCTCTTTAAAAAATATATTTTATGTGACTTAGCATAGAGCCTAGAAGTAGAATTCTTCAGTAGGAATCTATTTTGAGAAGAAAAAAGAATTTAAAAGACAGAGAAGAAGGCTTTCATAAATCACTGTTCCTGTCTTTCTGTACACTATGCATATGTGTGGAGATATATATTATATACACACACGCATATGTGTGTGTGTGTGTGCATGTCCATGTTTGTATGGTGTGTTATGTATACAAATTTTTAAATCTTTAAATGGGCAAATGCAATTGGGAAATTAGACTAAAGCAATTTGACATTGTAATTAAATTACATTTTCTTATAGATAAGATTATTTAAAAACACATTAATACAAACAGTAAACAGAGGAATTACTCTTAGGCTGACAGCAGGATCCTGGCCACAGAACTGTCATAAGTTGTATACTTAATAGAGAAAACATAAGTTCCAGATTTCAAAATTTCCTAGAGGAAACCTAGAAGTTCAGGACTGATTTAATGTTGTGTTGAACCTAATCATATGTTATGTGTGTCCATTTTGTGAATGATAGAATTAAGTTTAGGAATAGTGTATTTCTTTCTTCCTATAGAAAGGGACCTTATTCAACTAGGAAAATGTTTAGGAGAATGGGAAATGTGTGCTGTCTTATTTGTGTTTTGTACTATTTCGTGCTGGCAGGTGCTTCCAACCATTTGATTTGTCCTATGCTTTTTCCTGTGTTGTAAGAAACAACACAGAAAAGATTGTAAAAAATAAAACTTTTCTGAAAGTCTTCACAAAAGACAAGTCTCTCTTTTTCTTACCCTATTTCCAATACTGACAACACTGGAGGTTACAAAGGTGAAAAAAAGATAAAAAAAAATTCATAATAGAGACTTAATTTATTATTCTCTACTGGAAATTTCTAAATTAGGATTTAAAAATTTTGTGGGTATTATGATCAATTTTTGAGGTATCAGAAACTTTGTAAAGTTTAATGAAAACAAAAAAAGGTTGATCTATTACCTCATAAAAAGGAAAACTTTAAAATGAGTACAGATTGATTTTAAAGCTTCAGTTTAAATTTTAAGAACTGTTTCATTAATCATGTAATCTGTGCAGGAGGGATTCTGCAAAATAAAGATTCAGTAAATTCCACAAGATTTTGAATTAAAAATTTTCTCCTCATTTCTACCTTCCCTCCATTTCAAGATGGCATATATTCTGATTGCCTCATTCACCAGTAAGCCCTCCCTTCTTTTACCCCACTCCCACCCCATCCCCTTTTGCCTTACTTTCTTGAGGGCAGGATAGATTTCTATGCCCCATTCCCTACGTATCTTGTTTCCCCACTGTATGCCAAAAACAACTTTTTTTTTAAGCATCTGCTTTTAAAACTTTGAGTTCCAAATTCTCTCCCATCTTCCCTTTCCACCCACCCTCCCTAGGAAGGCAAGCAATTCAATGTAGATCACACATGTATCTTTATGTAAAATACTTCCACAATGCTCATATTGTGAAAGGCTAACTATATTTCCTTCCATCCTATCCTGTCCTCCTTTATTCAGTTTTCTCCCTTGATCCTGTCTGTTTTCAAAAGTGTTTGCTTTTGATTACCTCTTCCCCCTATCTGCCCTCCCTTCTGTCATCCCCCCTTTCTTATCCTCTTCCCTTTACTTTCTGGTGCAGTAAGATATCCAATTGAGTGTGTATGTTATTCCCTCTCAAGTTGAATCTGATGAGAGTAAGATTCATTCATCCCCCTTCACCTGTCCCCTCTTCCTTTCCAACAGAACTGCTTTTTCTTGCCACTCTTATGTGAGATAATTTACCCCCTTCTATCTCTCCTTTTCTCCCTCTCTCAATATATTCCTCTCTCACCCCTTAAATTTGTTTCATTTTTTGAGATATCATCCCTTCATATTTAACTCATCCTGTACCCTCTGTCTATATTCCCTCCAACTCCCCTAAAGCTGAGAAAGGTCTCATGATTTACACACATCATCTTTCTATGTAGGAATGTAAGCATAACAGTTCAACCTTAGTAAGACCTTTATGAATTCTCTTTCTTGTTTACCTTTTCATGCTTCTCTTGATTCTTGTGTTTGAAAGTCAAATTTTCTATTCAGTTCTGGTCTTTTCATTGAGAAAGTTTGAAAGTCTTCTATTTTATCAAAAATCCATATTTTGCCTTGGATCATTATACTTAGGTTTCCTGGGTAGGTGATTCTTGGTTTTAATCCTAGCTCCTTTGATCTCCAGAATATCATGTTCCAAGCCCTTCAATCCCTTAATGTAGAAGCTGCTAGATCTTGTGTTATTCTGATTGTATTTCCACAATATTCAAATTGTTTCTTTCTGGCTGCTTGCAGTATTTCCTCCTTGATCTGGGACCTCTAGAATTTGTTGACTATTCTTAGGAGTTTTTTGAGGGGGATCTTTTTCAAGAGGTGATCAGTGGATTCTTTCAATTTCTATTTTACCCTCTGGTTCTAGAATATCAAGGCAGTTTTCCTTGATAATTTCTTGAAAGATGATGTCTAGGCTCTTTTTTAATTGTCACTTTCAGGTAGTCCAATAATTTTTAAATTATCTCTACTGGATATATTCTTAAGGTCAGTGTTTTTTCCAATGAAATATTTCACATTGTCTTCCATTTTTTCATTCCTTTGGTTCTGTTTTATATCTTGATTTCTCCTAAAGTCACTAGCTTCCCTTTGCTCCAATCTAATTTTTAAGGTGGTATTTTCTTCAGTGGTCTTTTCGACCTCCTTTTCCATTTGGCTAATTCTGCCTTTCAAGGCATTCTTCTCCTCATTGGCTTTTTGGAGGTCTTTTGCCATTTGAGTTAGTCTATTTTTTAAGGTGTTATTTTCTTCAGTATTTTTTGAGTCTCCTTTAGCATGTGGTTGACTTGTTTTTCATGGTTTTCTTAGATCACTCTCATTTTTCTTCCAAATTTTGCCTCTACTTCTCTTACTTGCTTTTCCAAATCCTTTTTGAGCTCTTCCATGACCTGAGACCAATTCATATCTTTTCTTGGAGGCTTTTGCTGTAGGATCTTTGACTTTGTTGCCTTCTTCTGTCCATATATTTTGATCTTCTTTGTCACCAAAAAAGGATTCTACAGTTTGAGTTTGAGTCTGAGTTTGAGTCTGAGTACATTTTCATTGCCTGTTCATATTCTCAGCCAACTACTTGATCCTTCAGCTTTTTGTCAGTGTATGACTGCTTGTATAGTAGAGAGTACTTTGTCCCAAGCTTTAAGGTCCAGGCACAGCTGTTTTCAGAGCTACTTCTACTCCACCCCAGGCTCTGTCACAGCAGCACTCCTCCTCCCTGAAGAACTGCCAAACAGGACCGCAATCCAGATCCAAGCAGGGCACAGCAAGAGAATCTACCTTTGTGCCCACAAAGCACTCCTTGTACTCCTGCTGTGATCCACTTCTAGATTCTTCCCAACATGTGAGCCAGGGACTCGGGAAGCAGCTGGTGCTGTAGGTCTAGAAGCAGCCTCAGGAGCTTCCTGTTACTGCCACTGCCACTGCTGTACCATCTCTGCCACCGCCAGGGCTGGAGGCCAGACTGCTCTGAACTAGATCCTGTAGTTTCCCTCTCACCTGCTCTTTGGCATTTGTGGGTTGAAAAGTCTGGTAACTGCCACTGCTCACTGATTCATGGCCCCAGGACCTGTTCTGGTTGGCTGACTCCATATCTGGTCTGTATTGATACTCCGCATTCTCTGTGGTGCTTTGCTCCCGGGGCCCTTCCTGGCAACCATCCAGGCTCTCCTGGGCTGGAGACCTGTTTCACTCTGCTATTTCATGGGTTCTACAGCTCTAGAATTTGTTCAGAGCCATTTTTTCAGGTGTTTGGAAGGATTTGGGAGAGCACTTAAGCTAGTCCCTGCCTTCCAGATGCCATCTTGGCTCTACCCCCAAGATTCACTAAATTCACAGAAGTGTTTCAGAAAAAAAATTAGGAAAATAGTACAGGAGAAATTAGAATAAAACTCCATGAGTTTAAATAATTCTAAAATTCAGAATTTTAAAAATATACATATATATATATATGTATATATATATATATATATATATATAAAGAAAAAAATGATAAATCCTAAGCAGTTTTAGTCATTCGCTGAGGTTGATGTTTTGTTATCACTCTGTGAAACTGGTTTTACCTCTAGTGTAGAATAAAGATATACTTAAAAACATTCCTTAAAGTTGAGAGAAACTTATTTCAGGAAGGAAGTATGAATTTTTAATACTTTAAGGTAGAACAGGACAATTTTAGACCATCTTCAGATTCCAAAAGAGTAAAAGTAGAATTGGAATTTATGTGCCTTTCTGTTGTTTTCTTCTTTTAAGCAACTCACCTAAAGGTACCAAGCAAGCCCTGATTGAGACACCCAGATTGAAGGTGACCTCCAAAGTCCTCCCAGAAAGAGAAAAGCTTGTTTTGAAATCAGCAAAGCAGTTGAAAATATGTGAAATTTAATAGTACCACCATAGTTTGAATCAATTGTTTAGGTAAATTAGAAACACAGCAAAACATGTTCAAATTGGTACAAGTGAAAAAAATGTTCAAAATTACATTTTGCTATTTGTATTTTGGTAAGTAGTAAGGCTATAACAAATCTGGGTGGGGATATTTGAAGACACACTTAAACCAGAATATAGCATTATAGGAAAATATAAGAATGAATTAATGCATGAACACATAATAGAGTGCTTAGACAATAAAAGACTTAATTTAAAGGAGTATATGGCTTATGAATATTAGTATAAAAACAGGAATTTTGAGAGAACAAAAATTGCAAATTATTTCAGGATGTTTCTTGCCTCATTGTCAAACATAATTTAAAGTATAAGCACATTTAGATGAATTTAAAAGTTAAATTAGTGGGATGAGGATTTCTGTTAATTTAAAATCACTGGAAGATAAAATAAGCTAAGTACCTACAGTATTGGAAAATATCAAAACTTTGAAAAAGGAAGAGGCAATTAGGAACAATGATCATTCAAAGTTAACAGCACCAAAATGGAAGCTGTTTTTACACAATGCTACTAAATTATAAATTGAAGGCTTTAAAATATGGAGAAAACTGTTCAATATATTTCATTTAGAGTGCATAATAAACTAAATTGTGATAATAACTTACTGTTGAAAGAGGAGTAGCAGAGACCCTTTAAGGTACATATATCAGTGACATTCCTGTGCCACAGCTGGGCTCTGGCCAATGACCTTGGTCATTGTCAAGTGAACTCTTTTGAGAAATAGCTGGATGAATTCATTTCCAGCATAAAAGATGCTAACTTTGAGAAAGAGATAGATGACTTCTCCAAGGTCATCAATGAGGCACTAGAAGGGTACGTAAACTTTTGTTTGGTGCTCAGGAAGTTGTATATTTGACTGTCATTTATATAAACTATAGTCCTTAAAGAAATTAGAATGACCTGTGAATTTGTAAGCCATAAGGAACCAAAAAAAGTTATAATATTATAATAATTGGCTTTGCATAATAAAGGCCATATTTGAACTCAGGTCTTCCTGACTCTAGGTCTAACACTATATCCACTGTACCCACCTAGCTAAAGTTATAACTTTAGATAGGAATAAATTTAACTTGAAATGGTTCTCTTTATCCCTACCTGTTCTGTCCTTTCTTCCCACAGTTTCCTTAAACCCCTGGAATTAAATTTTAATTCAATAAAACTTTCTTAAGTTCTCAAAATGTATACATGGCATGTGCATGTGTCAGGAGAAGTAGAGAAAAAGAAACAGAAAGATAGAGAGTTAGGGACAAATGGGGAAGAGGAGAAAGGATCAGGAGGAAGGGAAGAGGAAGTTGATATAAAGAGACATATAAGATATATCAAGATGGAAAGCAGGAGAGAATTTTGGAACAACTTTCAGATATTTAAAAAAGGTGTCAGATAAATTAAATGCTGCTTTAAGAAAAATGGAAGAGAATAGTGCTGTGATAAGACCACTAGGTTTGAAATCAGAGGACCTGGGTTCAAATTCTGATCCTTCTATGATACTAATCTCTTTGATTCTCAATTTCCATATTTGTAAAATGATAGAATAAAGTCAAAGAAAAATATAATTGAGGATGGGCAGCTCATCATCCAGTTATCTGAAAAGAGATAAATAACTAAAAAAAGGTATGTTTCATTGGTATGCACAAGATATAAGGAGAACTTTGAAGAAGCTTTCCTGTATGTTGGATGGAAAGTCTGAGAAGAGAGTCACAAAAATGGTTTACCATAAAATGGCTATGATCTCCATTTGTTATATCAATCAACATGTGCTTATTTATTGATTAGAGGAAATGCCTACATTGCTGTGGAAAGTTGGATTAGAAAATGATAGACAATATAATATGAATTTATAAAAATTTTTTCTTTCATTTGTATATAAAAATTTAACTTTTTAAAAATTTTGAATTACAAATTGTCTCCCTGCCTCCAACTATTTCTATAGCCATGGAGAAGGGAAGCATTTTGACATCAATTATGCATGTGAAGTCATGCAAAACATATTTCTGTATGGGAGCAGGGGCACTCTCTGAACCTTTGAACTTTTTTACACTGCAGTTTTCAAAGCTTTTTTCATGTGTTTAGAAGTTTTCTTTATTTTCAAGTTGGTATGATCTGGAAAGAGGTGGCATCACTGTTCTCCTGGTTTGCACTCTTTTCCTTACCCTTAAGGGCAATTGTTCCCTCAGGATTATACTGTTTTCTGGGGCTCCTGATTCCTTGAAACCAAAAGCAATATTGTTACTCAAGGCTTCCATTCCCTCTTGACAAAAAAAAATGTTCCTCTCTGCCCTTGAACTATGACACAGAAGTGGGTATAGGCAATGGAATTTTCCAGTAGTAGTTGGTGCTGGATCTTGTGTGGCAGAAAGAGGTTCCCTGTAATTTCTTTCTAACCAGTATCCAGGTCCCATCACCATCTCAGGTTGGAGAACTCCCAAAGCTGCTGCTGATTCAATAACCACCACCTAGTACCACACTAGTGTTTCTTCCACTTGGGCTTCCAGTCAGCCTCAATCAAACATCTCACTAATCTCTTAATTTATGTTCGGCTTTGTGACTCTCTCACTTTGACTTTTTGTTGATTTTGCCACTTCAGATTATGATTTGAAGCATTATTTTAAAGTTATCCAGAGAGAAATATTGGGAGAGCTCAAATGAGTGCTTTCTGTTCTCCATCTTGGCTCTACCTTTGAAATATCATATGACTTTTAAAGCCCTTTCAAAGTCTAAATCTAAGGTACTATTTTGCCTTATTCCCTTTCTACCTTTTGCTATACTTGAATTCACCTACCTACAGTATATTCAGGTAAAAGAAATAAGTGCAAGCACTAAGGTTATGTGTAAAAAGTAGTAATACAATACGAACACTCTGAAAGAAATAAACACATTTAAAGCAATTCATGAATAATGAATTCATTGGGTTTTCTGCAATTCCTTCAGAATTACTCTATTTATTAAAATGCTTACATTTACTTTCTGTAATCTCTTACTTAGTTTGAAGGAGCCTGGTTCACCAGATTACAGTACTGAATTAGTGAGAAAGAGAAGAGTTTATGCATTTGAAATGAGTCATTTTAATTTCTATTGTTTGTTACATTCCATTTTCAATGGTTCATGAATACAGACATGATTTTAGATTCTAGTATAAATAACTTCAGACTTGCAGGAAAATTTGAGTTCATTAAATTTTTTGAGAATTCAAATTTTGGTACTTAAATTAGTCATATTTAATTTTTGATGAATAAGAAGATGATGAAAAAAAAAGTTAAATTATGAAATAAGTATGAAAACGACAACAAGCCAGTAAAGGAGTCTAGTTCAGGTTCATATTCCATATTTGGAAATATAAAACTTTTTGTGTTATCATCTCACATTACCTTGAGACATTTTCAAAGTGAAACTATATATTTTTGTCAGTAACCGTTATAATTACTCTTTCCTTTTCAGCATCATAAGAAACTTACACCTGGATATTTCAAAAAGTAAAAGGCCCTTACATCATTCTCCTCTATAAAAAATTATTGTGAAGCTAACTGAAATTTTCCATTCCCCAAATATATCTGTATATGATGTCTCTACTGATCAAAAGTATATTTTGCACTAGTGATATCTTTTCTTTTATTTTCTTGTGTATACAATATAGATAGATAGGTGGTGTAGTGGATAGAGTGCTGGCCTGAAGTCAAGACGACTCATCTTTCTGAGTTCAAATCTGGTCTTAGATACTTATTACTTGTAAGACCTTGGGGAAGTCACTTAACCCTCTTTGCCTCAGTTTCTCATCTGTAAAATAAGTTGGAGAAGGAACTGGCAAATATCTCCAGTATCTTTGCCAACAAAACACCAAGTGGGCTCACAATAGGTCAGACATGATTTAAATGACTCAACAACAGCAGAAACATACAGTATAGGAATAAGACATTAATTTGGTTGAGTTATGAAATCTATATCTTTTCTTTTATACAAAAATGGACACTTTTGTAATGCAGACATGAAGAAAGACACTATCTATGCATGTATCAACATAATGCACAGAACTTAAACTTGTAACCAACTGGATAAGGGTCTCAGTACAATGTTTTAGTGCAGAGATTAAAGCCCTAAACTCAATGTTGTGTAGCATATGAGAAAAGTAACCAATTGACAGACTAAATGTTTGTTGTTCACAGAGATTATAAAGCAAGTATTTTAAATTTTTGGATTTGAAATATTCTTCCAAAATCCAGTAGCTCTGGTATCTCACTAATATGGATATTTCCCATATTGGTGCCTATTCATGTTCTTCCACATATCTTTTGAAGAAAAGAATCCACCCAACTTATAAATAACATCCTTTAGTCTTTACTCTCTTTTAGGTTCTACCCAGGCACATGCAAACACACACACACATACACACATACACACACACACACACACACACACATAAACGTACACATTTACATATGTACGCACATAAATACAGATATAGAGAGATACATATGGAGAGAGTAGCAATGTTCCCTAGACTTTTAAGTATTTAAAAGGAATAGCATTGAAATAGTAAATGCCAGCAGCAAACACTGAACAGACTTAAAAGAAATTGGAGAGATTGGTAGAAAGACTGTTGAATTTAAAGAAAAAAAATCACCTTTAAGGTATATGTAAGTTCTAGATATTGTAAAGACATGGACAGAAATGGGAAATGAAGATGTTGAAAACTTAAAGTAGGGCACAAGAGAAACATAAAATGGTACACAGATGAAAAGTATGCAAAAAAAAGAACAACCTAATGTTTCATCTAATTTAGTTAAAAGAAAACACAAAAATCCTTCCCCATCAAATATTCAAATTATTGAAGAAGGGGTATTTAGTGACATTTCATGTGAATTATTTCTTATGTTCTCTTATTGTTTGCACAGAAATATAAATTTAGGGTACCCATTTGAGAAATATAGACAAAAACGGTTGATGTAATATGTCCTTTTTCTTTATTTTGATTAAATTTATATTGCTAAACTTTGGAGAAAATGATATTTATATTTGCTTTCTTCAGTATCCAGACTGTAGTTGTCAATCAATATTGTTGAAGGATTATGAATTTTAAAAGTTATTTTAAAATATCTTCAGGTTAACCAGCACATATTATCTAAGGTAGCCATAATTCTGTATTAGATTCAGATAACTGTATATTTGTAATGTTTTAGAAATGAGAAATCATTATTATTAATATTGATAAATTGTTGGCTACTAGATGAGAAATATACCTAAAGAATAAGATTTAATGAGTCAGTATTACCTTAGAAGGAAATATCTGATGAAGTTAACCAAAGATTTGTGTTTGGCCTGATGCTGTTTTAACACTTTTCTCAATGACTTGGTTAAAACAAAAAACAAAAAAAGTGGTTCAATTCAACAGGTATTTATTAAGTATAAAATACACACT
>JAQQSZ010020884.1:0-10043 GCA_028646595.1 Phalanger gymnotis
CCGCTCCCCTCGGCTGGGGGCTGGGAGTTCTGTTCGGGACAGACCTTACCCCGAGACCATCCAGGCAGACCTGGGCTGGAGTCCTGCTTCCCTCTGCCCCTTTGTGGGTTCTGTAGTTCTAGAATTGGTTCAGAGCCATTTTTTCATAGGTTTTTGGAGGGACTTGGAGGGGAGCTCACGCCAGTTGCTGCTTTCCAGTGGCCATCTTGGCTCCGCCCCCCCAATTTAATATTTCTTGATTAAACATTTCCTATGTGCCAGTCACTGTGCAGTCCCTGCCTTCAAGGAGCTTACAATCTAATGGAGTGTAATAGTAATTAAAGTGGGACATTTTGCTGTTCTTCTCTTAAGTGCTTTAATGATTCTGGCCTTTGTTTGAATGAGGCAGATAAAGTGGGATCTTGTCTTGGAATGTTTCTCAGCACTAATACAATCAAGAGTCATTGACTTGTATATGGTATGATCTTGGTGACTCATGGAAGGAGTCTTGAGATTCTGGGCAAGCTGTAACTGCTGCCGGCTTTGTAACCCAGACAGATAAGATGTTGGGACTTTGTTAAACCCTGGTAACTATGAATTGAGATTTGAATCAGACAAGGTCTGTCTGTTGATGTTTGTAATTTATTTGTATTTGCTCTAAAGTTCAGGGTGCTGGCTTTTTCTCCTGAACTAAGTGAATGATATTCGTATGTTTTATTAAAGTAAGATTGTTAACCCCTTAACATTGCTTTCCTTAGTAAAGCAGTTAAAAAAAAAAAAAAAAAAACCTGTGTTGGCGCTCTTCTGCTTGTTGGTTGTTGTTGCTTTTACACAGCCACAGTAGCTGCTGGCAAGACTACTGTTACATGGGAGAAGGGAACTGTATGCAAACAAATACATCCAAAACAAGTTATATGCAGAATAAGGAGGAAATAATCAACAGAAGGCAGGCAGGCACTAAAATTAAGAGGTCTTGGGGAAGACTTCCTGTAAGAGGCACAATTTTATATCATCTCTGAAATTTATAATATTACAAAGTTAAGGAAAACTGAGAGGTTAAGTGATTACTCAGTCACAAAGTCAATATGTGTCATAAGCAGAACTTGAACCCAGGTCTCTCTGACTGAAGTCAGTTCTCTTCATATCACAACATGTTGCTTCTATTTAAAAAATGAGAATATATTAGCACCAGAAATTTAAACTAACTCTGATAGAATTCTTATATATCTTTAATATCTTATCTTATTTATCTTATAAATACAAAATATATATCCTATATTTATTAATATAATATATTAATATATCATAAATATAAAACATAAACATTATATATTATGTTATATTTGTTATGTTATGTTATGTTATGTTGTGTTATATTACCTATATTAATCCTTATTACCTTCTCCCAGCCCAGACCCAAATCACTATGTCTTTTCCTTCCTCACTCAACTTCATTGCCCCACTTTGTAATCCAACCACTATAATTGAAGTTTGTTTTACTTGTGACCATCCTTACCCCAAACTTTTTCCATTTTTTTAAATACTTTACTTCCCAATCTTTGTCTCAGTGAAGTTCTACTTTTACTTCATTCACTACAAACATATCTCATATTAATTTTCCCCAACTTTTCCTTGCCCAGCTTGGATGAGAATGAAGTTTAGGAGATGCCTAGTTTTCTAGCCTTACTCCACTTTCTGTTTATATAGTAATTTCCTGACAAGGCCCATTTATGGGAAATAGTTTTTCTTTCCTCCTCATTCATTTCCAACTTTATTCTGTCCCTATTTTGTCTCTTGTCCTTCCTTTCCCATCTCTCTTTTTCTACTTTTAACAAACTGACCTTGAGTTTAGTGTGTTCCCTCTTTCTAACTTAGAGGTGGAGAGAGGGATTATAAAGAACCAATAGTCTCTTCATTTGAAGATGTAAAGAGTTGACTGTCACTAGTCCTTTCTTTTTCTTTTAAATTAAATTTCTTTTTCTTGTATTATTGCTACAGTCAGTATTTGTACTTGAATAATAGTGGTGGTGATGGACATTTTTGCTTCACTACTGATTTTGCAGGGAAGTTTTCAAGTTTATCACCATTACATACAATGCTTGCTCTTGTTTTTAGATAGATACTACTTATCATTTTAAGAAAGTCTCCACTAATTTCTATGCCTTCTAATTTAATAGTAATGAGAGTTGCATTTTGTCAAAGGATTGTTCTGCTTCTATTAATAAAATTATATGATTTTTTTTATTATTGACATGGTCAATTATACTGAAAATTTTTCTCTGTATTTAACCATTCTTGTATTCCTAGCATAAATCCCACATGTAATAGTATTTTGATAATAGATTGCTATAATCTCTTTGCTAGTATTTAATTTAATTTTTTGTATCAGTATTCATAAAAGAGAATGTTTATAATTTTCTTTCTCTCTTTTTGTTCTGCCTGGTTTAGTATCAAAACTGTATTTGTGCCATGATAAAATTTGGATGTACTTCTTTACCTGCTTTTTCAAATGGTTTATATACTGTTGGTTTCATTTTTTTCCCTTAAATATTTGGTAAATCCATCTGGCCTTGGGGATTTTTTTTCTCACAGAGGTCATTAATGGCTTGTTCATTTTCTTTTTTCTAAGACAGGGTTAAGAAAGTATTCTGTTTCCTCTTGTTAATATGGCAGATGATATTTTGTTAAATGCATCCATTTCACTGGGATTGTCAGTTTTAATGGCAAATAATTGGGCAAAATGACTTCTAGTAATGTCTTTAAATTCATCTTCATTTGTGGTGTGCTCATTTTTTTTTTATTTTTAATAATGGTAATTTGGTTTTCTTTCTTTTTAAGTTAAACTAATCAATGGCTTATTTTATTGTATTTTTTCCCATAAAACAAGTTTCTAGTTTTATTTATTAGTTCAATGCTTTGCTTTTAATTTTATTAATTTCTCCTTTGATTTTCAGTATTTCCATTTTGGAGTTTAATTGAAGATTTTTACTTTGCTTTTTTCTAGTTTTTTAAATTCAGTTAAATCTTTTAATTCAGTTAAAACAGTTCATTGATCTGTTCTTTCTCTATTTTATTAATGTAACTGTTTAGATATGTAAATTTTCTCCTTGGTACTGTTTCAGCCGTGTCCCACAAATTGTGGTATGTGGTCTTATTGTCGTCATTCTCTTAAAGGAAATTATTGATTGTTTCTATGATTTGTTCTTTAACCCACTCATCCTTTAGTATTAGATTAGTTTCTGATGAACTTTTAAACTATTCTTCCATGGCCCTTTATTAAATATAATTTTATTATGCTATCATCTAAAAAGGATGCATTTAATATTTCTGCTTTTCTGTATTTACTTGTGAGGTTTTAATGCCCTAATATATGGTCAGTTTTTCTGAAGTTGCCATAAATGGCTGAAAATAAAGGTATATTCCTTTCTATTCCCATTTACTTTTCTCTAGTGATCTGTCATCTTCCTTTTCTAAGATTTTATTCATCTCCTTGACTTCTTATTTACTTTATGGTTAGATTTATCTAACTCTGAGTGGGGAAATTTGAAGTTCCCCACTCATATAGTTTTGTTGTTTGTTACCTCCTGTATGGCATTTAAATTTTTTTAAATGAATTTGGATACTATTCCATTCGGTGCATATAGGTTTGTATTGATATCACTTCATTGTCTATGGTGCCTTTTAGCAAGATATAGTTTCCTTCCTTATCACAGCCTTTTATGGTCTGGTTATTTTTTAGTTGTTCGCTTATGGAATTTCATGTTAATGTCATGCACTGTTTCTGGAATGAGGGTAGGGAGAAAACACTGTCTCAAGCTTTAGGCTTTTTTGCACTGCTGTTTTTAGAGCTAGTCCTGGGGTTGTGGTAGAAGTTTTTGATGCTTTCAAGGTGGTGTGATCTCAGAAGAGTTGTGGTCACTTGTCTTCTGGTCTGCACTCTGGTCTTTACCTAGGAAGGGTCCCTCAATCTTTAGGATTGCAATTGATACTGCTCCTCAGGGTCCCTGGTTTCTTGGGCCATAAATTATACTGTTCCTCAAGGTCTTTGGTCCATTGGGACTCAGAGTGATACTTCCCTTCAGGGCTTTCATTTCCTCTTCACTGAAAGTGCTCCTCTCTGCTCTTGAGCTATGATCCAGAAGTGGGTATAAACAATGGAGTTGCCTAAGAATACCTGTTGCTGGGTCCGGTGCTAGCACAGGGGTACTTTGTAATCTCTTTTTAACCAGTTGCCAAGTCCTTTTACTTTCTCTGGTTTGAGAGTTCCTGACACTGTTGTGCTTCTGTCACAAGACCTAGTCTTATCACTGGTGTTTCATTCACATGGGGTCCAGGTGAGTCTCCTCCCTAGTATCGCATATCTCCCTTTTCATTTTCCTATGTCATCTTGGATTGGAAGAATATCCTACTTTTTGTTCGCTCTCCCACTCAGAAATTCAATTTGAGGCATTATTTTGAACTTGTTTGGAGGGGAGTATTGACATAGCCCATCTAAATATTTTCTCTGCTCCACCATCCACTCTGCCCTCACTCTCATCTATTTACACATAGACATAAAGCCTTCATAGCTTCCTAGCATCATGGATCCTGGGTTGGAAGGAAATTTGGAGTTGATCATGTCTAGCCTACTCATTTAACAGATAATGAAATTGAGGCCTAGAGAGTTTAAATGACTTGTCCAGGGTTATTCAGTTGGCACTTTCCTGAGTCAGGAACTAAATTCAGGGCTTCCTGACTCTAAGTTAAACATGAAACCCACTATATAGAAATCATTTTAAGTCAAAAAACAAACAAACAAAAAACCCAACTATACCAACTTACTTTTCCTAGACTTGCAAATATAATGACACAATGGTGGAAGGAAATTTTGAAGGAATTATACATATACACATGTAATACATACACATATACATATGTATTAGATACACATAGATGTATGTGTATATACACATACGTGTATATCTACATCAAGAGATACTAACATATTTATGTGTGTACATATATGCATATGTATATATACATATATATGTGTATATATATACATATACAGAGAGGGGGAACATGGTGGGGGGGGATGGAAAAGATTAGCCTGAATAATTTCTGATCTTTTTTTAAAGAAAATATTCAATAGAAATAATTCCTATCACTAGCTATCAATTCATTTAATTGTTAGTTTTAGACAAAAGTAGGGAATCCATTGATTTTCAGATCACTGTGGCAGAAATACTGCTGTGGCAGTGTGGCATAGCTTATATCAGTCATAGCTTGCCTCCAATAATTTGCCTATATCAATAACCTTAGTTCATAGAGAGTTTGGATTCTGGTTGCCCATGGAACTTATTTTAAACACTGGTAAGAAGTCAATATTTTCTCCTGAACTAGCAACTGAATGATTTGTTTAGACGCAAACCACACGAAATTTTCTAACATGCATCTCCAGCATTTTCTCAAGAAAATGGTGCTGCTTATCTACTTCATTCCCCTCCTCCCACACCCATACTTATTCTTGAGATTTTTAACTTTAAATTGAAAACAATTAGAGACGGGTTTACTGTAATTTAAGGCAACCACCTTCAATTATTTTGAGACTTTAAATCACATTTAATGAAAAAAAATGACAAAGTTAATTGTTAGTAGAGAGTTAACAAGATTCTAGATATATAAAAATGTCTCCATCTCTTCTGCAATATCTTGCCACCTAGAATGAATGACTTTTTAAATCAAGGCTGTTTGTTCTATGTTTTATCAGAAGACAGAAAAGGATTATGATATCTCAATAATGTAAGATGATGTTCACATTTAAGATTTCTTTTCATTTTATGTTAGCTGAAAACTGGACAACACCTACCTATATCTTTCCACAAAATCAAAAAAGCAAAGAGGCACTGTGGTCTTCCACTTTCTAGCCTAGATCCTTTTTAAATTGTTGTAGGAATTTGACTCAGAAAGTTTTTTAAAGTGTCAGATAAGGCTGGGGGATTAGATGATTTTCAACTCCCATAGTACCTTTTTTAGCTATGCAAATCAAATGAGAAAAACAAATACGGAAAAGAGATGGCTACAGTTGGCAAAGCTGGAAACAATTGACTTACTTTTATTCATCCTAGAGAGCAAAATTACCAGACTGCTCATGGGGATGCAAAAATTATCACTAAAATCATCACATTGTCATTTGACGAGTAAATACATGATAATTTCAGGATGTATTATTAAACATGTATGAAGGAAGAATTCACTGAGCAGGTGATATTTAAGATCAAACTTGAAGGATAAGAATGTTTCTGAATAGTGGGAAAAAGTAGAAAGTACATTCCAAGCATGGAGGAGAGTATAAATAAATGCAAGGGGGTGGAAAATGGTAACAATCCATTCACAATCAAACTTTACCTTTCTTCATTTAATAAGCAAACATTTTTCTCTTTTACACAATATACAATCTACCCAAAGTGTCCTGCTTACTGTTCTCCATATAAAACATAACATTTTCAATCTCTATGGCATTGTAACCAGTCCTCCATGCTTAGAATGAATGCCTTCATCACTTCATCACATGCCACTTTCTTTATGTTTTCAATTTATTTGTGGACATTCTACTCCTCCCATTTGAACATAAGCTCCTTACAGATAAGGGCTATTATTTTTGTTTGTTTGTTTTCCTAGTGTCTAGCACATAGTAGACCCTTAATTCTTTTTGAATGGAATAAATAAATCCATAGTGGAGACCTGGACACATTTATAGGAAGTAGACAATATCTGGTAAAAACATAGAGATTAAGTAGGAAATGGAGGGAATAGTTACCTATGTATATTTCCAGCAGAGAAGAGAAGAGAAGAGAAGAGATGGGATTAAAGAGATGAGTAGAAGGATTAGCTTTTGAGGACTAGAGGAAAGTTTAATGAAAATATAGGGAAGTTTTAAATAGCAATAAATATATGGAAGTCTTTAAGTGTGAGAGAAGGGGTAGGATGGAATTGAAAAAAAAATTTCTGAACTTAAGAAAGTAAGTACTTAAGTAGCCTGAACACTGCTATATGATGTCAACAAGGATATAGAAGCAGTGATAGAAACAAATGGAGAAAATTTTATAGAAAGAGATAGTAAATGGTGATTGCAGAGATCAAATGTATGGAAGTGGAAGAGGGAGCAAATACTAAATTGTCTCCTCACCTGGACCAGAGAATATGTGAGTGTGTCCATGTTCAAGTGATCCTGGGAGCAGTGGTAGAGAAGGAGAGAAGAAGTTCACCTCAGAGAGGGTGGCATTAAGAAGTGACGTCTTATGAAAAGAACCAGGTTGCCATGAGACACAGGTCTGGGGATTTTGTGAGATGAAAAGATCATAGATGAAAGGAATCTCATGGAAAGTAAATCAAGGGTCCTGGAGGGCATAATGAAGAGGAAAGTCAAAAGAGGACAAAAACTGTGAAGAGTGGACTTGAGGACGTTATTAATGAGAGTAGAAGAGTTGGTAGGGGAATAGGATGCTTCTCTTTGTTCCTGAATCATAGGGATAAAAGGATAGGACAAAGACAAATTAATTGAAGCCTCAGACCTCCAAAGCCCTACAATGATTGAGTGCAGTATTGGTTCAGAAGCAGTGCTATTCAATTCAGGATTAGCATTTCAAACAGGAGGGATCTGGCAGGGTAAGCAGAATATGAAGATGGCAGGCAGTTCTGGCAGGGTATTTAGGTCAGAATATACCAATTGAATTATATCAACATCATATCCTTATTGCAAGATGACAGTGTATGTTACACAATATCTAGCATACATTAAGTACTTGACACAGGTTTGATGATTGTGTGACTATACCATATATGGAGAAGGATTGCCATCAGTAACTTGAAAAAAAAATTTCTGCTGTGAATATTTTATTGCTATAATACTTTTATTTGAGACACTTCTGTATATTTGCCCAGAAGTAGAATTATTGGGTCAAAGTATAGAAAGACTTAAATAGCTTTAATGCAATTACAAATTATTTTGCTTTGGATTAATTTAAAACTCTAACAGAGTAATAGAAAAGATGTTTTACTTTTCTTCTACAACCCATTCGATGATGACTTTTATATTAATCTACAATCTTTACCAATTTGATGGATGTTATTCAATATCTTAGAGCTGATTTAATTTGCATTATCATTTTAAATAATTTTCATCATTTTTCTTATCATTTATAATTTAGATTTACTTTTTGAAAAATGTTTATATCCATGTCCACTTTTCGATTGAGTAATCATCCTCAATCATATCTTTATATCAAATCTTTTTGAATATCAAGGTTTTATCAAAGATGTTTGATGCAAAATTTTTCCTCATTCCATAGCTTCTTTATTTCAGTTCTAGATCTGCAGGATTCTGTTTATGCAAAATCTATCTAATTTATATATTCAAATGTTCCCCTATTTTCTTTTAGAATTTTATATTGACAGGTTAAGAATTCTTGATCATAGTTGATTTCTCACCTTTCGGAGATTTCATATGTTCTTCAAATGTTGTTGTCTTTTGATTTTATTTTGCCAATCTTTCTTCTACTTCTACATTTTGGAGTGCCAAAACTGATCTTTTCTTTTTCAGAAAATCTATTCTTTTAAAGAGATTTTCTGCAATTTACTATAAAACTTACACTCTCTGATTTGTCTTTTTGATTTGAACTTTGAGACTTCTAATGTTAGTCCATATTTCCCTTCTTATTTCTTCTTTTAATTTTCTTTTACCTTGTTCATACATATGATGCTAAGGGTACACTGACAAAGAAGATGGCCTCTGGCCTCAAGGATTCTACTGGAGGACTATACCATAAATAACATAAATAAATTCTAGATAAATCTGATATGGTAATACTATTCTAACCTGAGAGATCTAGTTTCCCAAAGATTGCATCTATCCCTGATGTCTTAGTCTCCCAAGAAAGTAACCTGTAAAAAACTATACCAGTTCCTTCTACCTGGATCCCTGAAGTCTATTTGCTTGGTTGTATTCATTCTGGCATTGATTTGGCAAATCAAATTGGCATTGATTTGCCCTGTTGTGCCCAGTTGGACCTCATAGTATTGCTACTTATTCCACCCCAATTTGTCAATTCCCTGTTCTTGGACCTGAACATATCCATATAGTGAGAGAAAAATTTAGATCTAGAAGATCCCATGAAGATCATGTAGTTCACCTATTTCATTTTATATGTAAGAAAATTGGAGTCTACATGGTGAATTTTGTACCAAGTCACTATGCTAACCTGGTGTCAAAGTGACACCCATCACATGTTCCAGCATGTTGGGCAAAAAGTATTTAATGAGATTATTTTGTGACAGGCACCAAACTAAGTACCAGGGAAATAAAGATAGGCAAATCAAACCCTGCTCTTGAGGAAGTCTGATTCCAATGGGATAAAACCTGTAAATAATTGTGTACATAGAAGATATAGGCAATATACATGGAAAATAATCTCAGACAGGAAGTACTGGTAGCTGGAGAGACCAGGACAGGCTGCCCACAGAAGGTGGGATTTAGCTCAGTAATTAAGGAAGTCAGGGAGGCTAGAAGGCAGAAGTAGGGAGTCAAAACATTCCAGGGTTGTGGAACAGTCAGCACAAAGGTAGAAGGTGGGGAGAGAGAGTTTTATATCAAACAACTGCAATTTGGCCAGTGTTATATGGAATGGAGTTAAGTGTAAGAGGACTGGAAAGAAAGGAAAGAGACAGGTTATAAAAAGCTAATGCTAATGCAAGGAGTTAGTTTAAACCAGCTTTTGAGAGTCAGCTGTTAAATGTTCACTGAGCATTTACATCTTGGAAATTAAACACACACACACACACACACACACACACACACACACACACACTATGTGTCAAAGTTTGACTTATTTATTTGTAACTGACTAGTCTTAAGAAATTATTATTAAATTATTAAGAAACTAAGAAATTGAAAGAATCCACCGATCACCTCCTCAAAGAGATCCCAAAAAGAAATCTCCTAGGAATATTGTCGCCAAATTCCAGAGCTCCCAGGTCAAGGAGGAAATACTGCAAGCAGCCAGAAAGAAACAATTTGAGTATTGTGG
>JAQQSZ010020885.1:0-10043 GCA_028646595.1 Phalanger gymnotis
CATCTCTGCTGACCTGCTGTTGCTCTTTGTGGAGTTTCTCTGCTGAGCAACTGTCTTCCACTGTCATCTTCTTGTCTTCAGCTGTGATTTAGCTTCTTTGCTAAAGGGCTGTTGGGATTGCTCTCTGCTCCTGTCCATTGGTCTTCAGCCACAATTCAGCCTCTTCTCTGAGCTGCCATTGTAGTTACTAGTGTCTCAGTTCTCAAAAGCTTGTCACCTCAGAGTATTTCAGTTTTGTTGCAATTTAGACCCCAATAAATTGGACCCAGCTGGCTGGATTGAAAGCTCTGAGGCATTTTTTGTCTTTTTTATTCCATTTCTCAAGCTGCTACTTGGAAGGGTGGAGGGAATGTCACACTAAATTCTTATTTGACTTAGAATGAGAACAATTCTTTTCTACTCCCATAATACCATGCAAATCAGAGAGGTGAATTTGGCAGAGCAGGTGAATCTGGAGACATTTGTTGTATTTCTACCTCCACTCCTTCTTTAGCAACCCAAATTTCTGTACTTCCTATATAACCGTGATTTTCTGACTCTAAACCCATATTCCATGCTGCTTCACAATTGTCCCTTCCAGTCATGGTAGAAGTGGCATTTGAGCTAGACCTTTAATGATAAGATTTAAAAGGCAAGGGATTGGGGTGTGGTGTGGGGGGAGAAGGGAGGGTATTGGGATGGTATTTCAGACATAAAGAACATACAAACAAAGAGCTATGGGAGAATAGAGGAAAGGAACAACGGAACCAGGAGTACATTTTATGGAAACCCATGAAAGCCAGGTTATGGAGTTTGGAATTTATTCTACCGACAAAAGAAAGCTACCAGATGTTTTTTGAGTAGAGACTATAATCAGAGCCACATATAAGAGGCAGCTGATGGCGCAGTGATTTGGAGTAAGGAAATACTGGGTTTGAACCCTGTCTCTGACCCATATGTGAACACAGGCAGCTCATTTAACTTCTCTGAGGTTGGGTTTCCTTATTTTTGAGCCTATGTTTTGTAAAAGGAGAGTAATAATATCTTCAATATCTATTACACTGGGTTGTTGTGAAATTCAAATGAGACAATGTATGAAATTATCATCATTAGTCAGAAAGGAGTGGTGTGATTGGAATACAATTGATTGAGTCAGGGAAGACTGAAATAGTAGTTCTCAGGGTGTTGGAGGCCTGTCTGCCTCCTTTCATTCCTTTATTTTCTGACAATAATAACTAATGCTGAGCCCAAGGAGCTGGGGTGCTTGTCCCTCTCCTTTGTCCACTAAGCTCCCCATGTTATTTCTGGACCCAGATATGTGGTTCGGACCAGGTTCATGCTGGCATTTAATGGAAATTCAGCTCCCTTTTCTTATACTCTTCATCTCGTTAAACTTATAAGTTAGGTTCAAAGTGAGGAATAAAAAGGTACTCAGTGTACAATATGAATCAGATATAGGACAGGTAATTATTTCCAAAACCCAAATGAAATGCTAAAAGACACACCAAAAAAATTGATGGCATTGTGGGAAAACTTTATTGCATTGTTTGAACCTAGCCCTGTGTGGCTGGGAGACCAGACTTGTTACTTAGAGAACAGATTGGTTTAATGTTTAACTCAGGACTGCAGGTTATGCTGACCCCCAAAAAACCTTCCAGGGGAGCTAAAGATTGATGCAAGGGATGTAAGGAGTTTCCTCCACCATACATCTCAAGTAATCTATGAGTCTTATCTAGAAACTGCTTCTCTTCTGACCAATCAGCTGTTGTTTCCTTGTTCCTTTGTTTGATCAGTATATAATGTAAAACTTACAGAGACTCTGGGAGAGTGGCCACCCCTTTTTTTTGTCTCTTCTCCCTGCTGGATGACTTAATAGATTTCTTTCTAAAACTTTTTTCACTGCTGGGTTTATTCTCAACTAACCAATAGTTAGTTAGTTATTGACAAGGCTTAGGCAATCAGTGACATAACTATTGGTACAATCTTCTGTGAAGCTGAGTTATAAGCACTGGAAAATGAATCCTTTTGTTCAACTACCAAATAGGCATTCCATAGTCCATCTTAATTCTGTGCTGTTCCACTTGCAGCAGATGTCTTCTGTGAAACTGGGCCAGGTTTTGGGTTTATTCTACTGATGGGAATTACCTTTTCCAAGAAGTGCTGGAATATCTGTAGTAGATTTCTTCCTGCTCCTGCTAGTCAGCTCCAGCCAAACTACCTAGGGTTTTTAAGTCTCTCAAACTCACAGGCATCTAAGTCTGGACATACCAATTTTAGGATTGATGGTCATTCATTTAAGATAGGGAAATAAGCACAGAAAAAGGAAAAAAACACAGAATCAGGCTCATCTAGGTAGGACATAGGCTTTAGCTGCCATGTGCTCATGGTCCAATGGCAGCCAGGATAAGGGATAAAGTAAACTCTACTTCTTTCAGCTCTTTCAGGAAACAACTTGACATTTCTTTCTCGGTATTGTTGTTGTTTATCCTTTGTTTTTGAAGAGGAGCAATGACATCATGGGTTGAAATTTTGGCCTGCTCAAGAATTGGATTTAACTGAGGCAGAATTGTACAAAGTTGTCAGCCTCACTCGCTCTTCCTGGGTCACCGAAGTCCTTTGGCAGCACAAAAGTCAGGTCAACTGGTGATTGCCCATACACAGTGGCCACACCCTAGGAAACATTTCCCTACGTTGGGAAGTGGAACAGAGGGGAAGGAAGAGAGATATTGGCTTTTCCTGCTGAATGGCCAATAAAGGGGTTACTTTATCATCTCAAAGTGTAAGCCTGCTTTGAGTCATCCATGGCTAGGAGCTGAAAAGGACGCTATTCCCAGGCTTTGTGTGATTCCTGGTTACAATTGTGATTAGTGGAAAGTATTCCCTGGCATGTTTTGATCAATAGCTAAGGTTTATGCTACTCTAGAGTACATGCACCACCCACACCCACATTGGAAGGGTGTTAATGAAGCTATATTTCAAATCTCAAACCAGCTTAGACCTGGACCTATCTAATTAGAAGAGAGGTACCCAGAGACGTCTAAAGGACACATGAGGGAGTGCTCCCTTTCAGCTATGCCACAATTCGACTCCAGCCAATATTGCCCTCTTCCTTTTCTGAACTCCAGCTGTATTTACAGTCAGCGTCGGGTCACTTAGCACCTAATTATTTTCTAATTATTTTGCACTTTCTTGGTAGACTTCGTTATTTAAGATTTTGTCTTACATTTGTTTTGTAGCCCCTATTGCTGGGAATGATCAGAGGAACAATTTGTCAATCTTAACAAAACTTTCAGTTTCATCCTAAATCATACATATTCAACAATTGACAAAATGATTTAAGCCTATATATATTAATGTTCTTTGGTGGCAGATTAGATGGTAGGTATGTCTTCTCCCCAAAGGCATGTTACAGCTGTCTCTCTATAGCAGAGCATCTTGTAATTCATAAGTAGATTCATCTCAGCTTTGCATAGTGCCTGGCGCATAGTAGGCATTATATGTTTGTTGATTGATTGATCTCAAAATAGACATGATAATCATGTTTGCTATAAAAATTAAGACTATCTTCTCATTGTAATTCTGTGAGACTCTTTTCTTGTTCAGATTAGTATTGTGCCTTCCTGGGCACATGTTGGGGGTGGGATAGGGAAGAAATACCAGGCAGGAAATTTCTTTACCAATGGAAATCAGTAATGAAACTTCTAATCTAAGAGTCACCTGGGGCACAAAAAAAGGTTTTACAGAGGTATAAAAATATAGTATGGACAGAGGTACACATATTTTCCCAACATGTCAGGACTCTCTGCCATGCCACCTTGGTTCCTGGGGAGAATGCGTTCAGACTTAATGCGATTTCTACATAGCATTTGCTCTACCGGTTTCACTTCCAAATGTGACATGGCCAAAGGATGGATGAATCCACATCAATGCTACTGCTGAGGTGAGCCAGAAAAGTCACCACACTTCATGTACAGTTGGTCCTCACTTCATGGCTTCTGACAATGACGTGGACTGAAGTTCCCAAACGTCATGCACTTCTGAATTTTTGGAGCTCCTAAGGTGTATTCTTTCCTTCTTTAAGGTGAAGGACATTGGAAATGGTTATAACCTTAGGGATGGCTCGAGTGCCTAGTACCACTGCAAATTTAACCACAAGGGATCAACGCTAACCCGATCTTATTTAGCAAGAAAGGACCTGTGAAATCCCACACTCATAGTAGGCAAGAGGGGTGCTGGAGAAGTAGAAAGCTCTCTGTAGTTCATAGAGTCCACAACCACCTATTTCTCAGCTTCATCTCTCAGTGACATCCTTGTACAGTGTTTGGTGTGGATTTATATAATCAGTGTAGTTCGATGCCCCTGCTGACAAAATCCCCACCTCTTCCTTAAATTTGTTCTATTTAATTGAGGCTTAGTCATGTGACCTTGCTGTAATATACTTGGCTCCCCATTAGAATAGAAGTCTTTCTTGGATATGGGAGATAGTATTTCTCTCTCTCTCTCTCTCAAAGAATCAGTAGAGGGATAAATAGTACATAAAACCTTTTCTTCAGGGTTGAACACATATCAATTTCTCCTGGATCCAGGGTACCCCCAACCAGTAAGTTGCTCTGAACCTAGAAGTTGTATGGAAGATACAATTCAGTTTGTTTAGTCACCAAACAATCAATACTTCTTTGAGTAATCAAAAGAGTATGGGAAATACAACTCATTATTAATGGAAGTTCAACTTGTGCATCTAGAAGGGCCAATCACTACACCAAGGGCTACGCAAATCTAGTTCTAGTCTTACCTCCTCGTTGTATGGCATATGGTCTTGGGAGAAGACAAAAACTGTGGTGGCCAGTGCTTGTTCTTTCCATGTCTTGTTGCTGTCAGGGAACACCGACTACTCACCCAAGCTAGCTAATACTGTGGCTAGTAGAATGTTGGAATATAGGTGAGTGTAAGCCAGGCATTATGGGCGCCTAGGTGGTCCAGTGAATAGAGCACTGCACCTGAAGTTGGGAAGACTCTTTTTCCTGAGTTCAAATCTGGCCTCAGACTTATTGGCTGTGTCACCCTGGGCAAGTCACTTCACCCTGTTTGCTTCAGTTTCCTCATCTATAAAATGAGCTGGAGAAGGAAATGGCAAACCACTTCAGTATCTTTGCCAAGAAAACCCCAAATGGAGTCACGAAGAGTCGGAAATAACTGAACTGGCTGAACAATAACAAAGCTGGGCTTTGAGAGAAACTTTCCCTGTCTTGTTCTACCATCTTGCTTTCTCTGTATTTTTTATGTTTTTGACAATGACAACTTCAGTTCAAGTTTTGGTGACTTGGAAGTATGTTACATGCCATCTATCCCTTTGTTCTTGTCTTTTTGGCTTTATGGTCTAGGATGACCAAAGGCACAGAGCTATGGATGGCAGGTAAACATAGTTTTCAAGATTTTCCAAATTGTGTGAGAACACACTGTAGAGTAAGTCATTGCTTGGATTCACTGGAGGAGTCATCTGAAATCTCATGTTAACATTTAACAGTAAGTTAATGAATAGAATAACAATAATGAATAGAATCAAAATTTTGACAAAAGCAGTTTATGTGATGACATCCTTTCTTTCCCCCAAAACATTATTTATGCCCTCCACCTGTTCCTGCTACCACTGTTGCTTCTTGCTGTGCTTGGATCTCATGGCTGATGGCAATGAGCACTTTGACAAGCTCAGCCAATGCTGTTACAATGTGCTAACAGCTCTAAATGAGTATTCTGGTCACTACATTTTAAAAAAAATCTATGAACTTCTGACTGAAACAGCAAAGATATATATGAACAATATAGTACATAATGAAAGGTGAATTACTTCAGATAAGGAATTTATTCAAATGCTTTATTCTTGTGAAAAAATAGCTTTCTCTTCTCACCCTTCATTCCAAAAGAGTTTCTAGTCCATCATGTCTCAGACCTGGTCAAAATATCCCAAGAAGTACTTATGTCCCACTCTTATTTATTGCCTTGCTTCCAGGCAGACATTTCTCTGGAAAAGACTACCATTTTGCTTTTAAACTTACATAGATGAGGAGAGGTCAGAAAATTGCACAATAAAGGGGGCAAAGATGAGAATTCCCATCCCCACACATACTTAACTGGCATTGACAGATTTCTGTTCTTTACTTGGCTCACAGTTTATAAATCACTCAGAATCATAGAGTCACTCCTCCTTCTATACTAAACCCATGACTTTAACAGTCTTGACTATAGCTTTGTTGTAGGTTGCCTTCCATCTTCTTCCTCTAGCCTCTTAACTGAGTTTGCTAAGTGTTATCACAGGTAAAGATTGAATACTATCTGGAACAAACAGAAAAGTTTTAGTTCCAACTTGTAGGAAGAGCCAAAGGGATTTTGGAGTGGCTGGGGTCTTCTTATCAGTTTTATGACTCCCTAGAGAAGCCTAGCTCTATCAGTAGAGAGGGAGGGAAATCCTGGCTCAATTCCAATGGTTCCATACTTCTGTATTTCCATAGAAATGAAGCAGCAACTCAAATGCTGGGGAACTGTTATCTGCTCCAAAGCAAGACAATTAATTTTACTCCACAAATCTGTCATATCTCTCTAGGCACATTGCCAAAAACCATTTACCAACAGGTCCTTCGGGCTGATCTGAAGATGAACAAAATGAACCTCTAGCAGCCAAAGTCATTCCATTGGCCAGGAGGGAAGGGAGGATGGTTTAGTCCTAGAGATAAAGTGCTCGTGGCCTCTGAATCCATTTAATAGTATAAGAAAGGTTTAGAGTTGGAAGGAACCTTAGAAGTCACCTAAGTCCAACTTCATCATTTTACAACAAAGAATTTAAGTGACTTGCTCGCTCAAAAAAAATAGTAAGTAGCAGAATAAAGATTAAAACCCAGGTTCCTTGATTCTAAGTGCATCATGCTTTGTTTTGAAAATTCTACCCTTCCAACCCCTTAGCAGAGGTAAGAGATATATTACAGGTCATAGTTGTGACCTGCACCAGAATATAATGCAATGATAGGATTGAAGGGAAAGGAAGATGCTCAAAGCTTGGTCAACCCAGTTGGGTTGAATGACAAGAGGGGTCCTATCTCTAAGAAGATCTGAGGTCTGTGTTAATTATAGCTCATAAAAGAAGCCATATTATGGAAACTGGATTCTTGAGAAATGATAATGATTTAGTATTAGAAATCTACATGTGATTATGTATAAAAACAAAAAGGACACAATTTGACTTGCCGAGAAGTTGTAGATCACATCACATCCTTAAGGAACCAGATGTTTTTAACAGCCCTGTGAATGTTATTCTCAGTCTCACCCCAGAAGGCAATTGCGATCTGCCCAGTAGCCAATGAGATAATTTGATCATTATGTGTGTGTGTGTGTGTGTGTGTGTGTGTGTGTGTGTGTGTGTGTGTGTAAGAGTGAGAGTGTACTAGTGTTTGGCACTCTTGGAAACTGCCTTGTAGCTGGGCATCTTTTCTTTTGTTTTTGGATCCATTTATTGTAACTCTTCATACTCCACTCCTATGTCTCATATTTCACATAATAGACACTCAAATGATCTTTGAGTAATAGTTTCAGAACAGGAATGGAGCCATAGACATCATGATAAATAGTCATGTAGTGCTTACAGTTTACAAATTGCTTTTAAAATCTTTTTTTTTCATTCATTACTCTGTGAGTAAATTTGCATTTGCTACCTTTTGAGATACATTGGGCAGATATTAGTATCTTCCATTTTACAGATGAAAAAACTGAGGCTCAGTGAGGTTAAGTGACTTTGTCCAAGGTCACAAAGTATGTGCCAGAATGGAGAACAGATCGCTTCATAGTTCTACTCTCTCAGAGGGAGTACAGGAGTTTTTGGCTCCAGGCTAATGTCCTCTTAGATCAGCCAGAGTCCTGAAGGTAAGACTCTGGGAAGAAGTAGAAATGTGGAGGAGCTAGTACCTTGATCATGTCTGTATCCCTAGCTTTTATTATACTAGAGACTTCTGGGAATTTCCCCTTGGGTGATATCTGGGAGTTCCTCTAGTGGTTGAGTTGAGATATAAAATGGAAGCTCATTTATTCTTTGTGTTGTCTGGTTTAGTCTAATCTGTCTATCTGCTTGCTCTTGGCTTGGATAAATGGATTTATTTGCTGTTCATTATGAGTAGTGTTTGTACATTTGGTGGAAAGGGAGTCATAGGTTGGGGATATTCCTTCTCTGTTAAGGATACTGAAACTTGACTCTAGCATAGTGATGTCATTTTGGTCCTCTTCAAGAATGAAGGACAACAACCAACCAACCAATAGTGATTGGTAGGTCATCCTGAACCTAGACATTACTTCCCCTACACTAACACTATTTATTGGGGGCAGGTAGATATAATTAAAATCCAGTATTCCCTCTTTCTGAGGAGAGCAGATTGATCAGCCTGTAGCCCCAACCTCATACTTCCTCTCCTGGCAGAAATAAAGGCCTCCCTTGGAGAAGGTTGGGTAGAGGAGACTAGAGACATCTATCTTCATATGTTCCTTCAAATCACATCTAGACATATCCATCTGGACACACGCAGCTTTCACGGGTACCACACATACCACCCCTTACATTTAGTTGTGTATGTGTGTATACACATACACACTCATATACCTCCACATGTATATACACATGCACCATATGTCAGTCAATAAGCGCTCATTTAGTACCTATTACATGCTAGGCACTATATGTATATGTAGGTTTTGTGTACATATATGTATGTTTACATATATATGCATGTGCATACACATATGTATTTGTGTGTATATATATATGTGTGTATCTATCTGTATACTTGTTTGTATATTCTCTCCCAGTGAAAGAAAACTATTTAAGGGAAAAGATTATGTCTTACCTTTGTATCCCCAATGCTTTGAACAGTACCTTCATAGACTAGGTACTTAATAATTGTTTGCTGAAGGTAGGGAGGAATCACTGAATGGAGGAACAATTGATGAACTATGTACATGCAAGGCCTCTCACAGACAGTTCCATTAAGTGGATGGATGCGGTTTGTAACCTTTAAGTCCTGGGTGATAGAGTGTGACCAGATTGGACAAAATGTAGCATTGTTTGTTTTTCTGGAAGCCGCTGACTCTCCAGTCAAGCTTTTGGTAAACAGGCACATTTATTCCAAGTGCCAGCATGACATACAGATTTTCCAGATGTTGTTTTGGATTATAGGTAATAGAGACATGACTGATATTCTACCTGATCTCTGGGGTGTGTGTGGGGGTGCGAGGGGAGGGATGAAAGGAGGCATTCAGAGCCCCAGTTAAATTATACACAAGCTGGTAACTCCCAACTGCAGGGACAAGTTCCCCCATGAAAGAGATGGGTTTGGAGGGAGATTGAAGAGAACTAGCAGCATGTCATGCCTGTGATGATTTACTCTGCTCATTTTGTAGATGTTAAAAATAAGGGTCAAAGAAAATAAGTCACTTGCCAAAATTTTTACAGAGGACATACAGTAAAGTTATCACTTGAACTTTAAATTCTGAATTTCTGCCTAATCTTCTGACCACGTTGAAGATGGTCTCCAGCAAATCTTCTTGTACTAATAATTCATTTGGCAAGCTTTTATTCAGGGGCTAGCATTATATCTACTGTAGTAGTCCACTAAAAAGTACAAGGAACAATCCCAGTCTTCAAAGAGTTGGATACACACTATAATTAGTTCCAAACTGTATACACAACCAAAATATAAAAGGTCACATTATAAAATAATTGGAGAATTAACATTTCAGTCATGTCTGATGGGGAATGGGGGCAGAAATCTTAACCAAGCAAGAGGCAGAGGTCATTCTAAAAGATTAAAAACATTTTCAACAGGATAAAATTAAAAAGCTGATCCCCTTACTCTCTTTTTTCCTTAAAAAAAAAGCTTTCAAATACACAAAACAACCCCAGAAAATTGTACATGAAATAAAAATTTACATCAGCTTAACAAAAATACTTAATTTTAGCAAAGTAACAGTTAAATGGGTCCTTTTTGTTTATATCCTCCCTTGTCTCTGCATTCATCCTTGCTGTTCATTCA
>JAQQSZ010020886.1:0-10042 GCA_028646595.1 Phalanger gymnotis
TGACTGTACACTTTTGATGTTAAAGCCCTGTGTAGGTGTTATGTGACTGATGTCTTCAGATGCAAGCTGCTTCAGAAGTGTAGTTTTGCCAGCATTATCTAAGCCCAGGAGAAGAATTCTCACCTCCTGGTCTGGTGCACTCTTCAATTTTCGAAGGATTGAGAGTAAACCCATCCTCCCGCCGACTCCCTCCTCCTCCTCGTCCTGCCTCCCCCGTTACCAGGGGCAACTGCCGAGATTTTTTTTAAGGTAGATCTTGAACTGTAACATAATAGTCTTAGATAAGAGAAGGCAAAGGCCTCTCCTATCTTCAGAAAAAGTCCTCTCTTTAATAGTTTGAAATGTGAATTCATGCGTTCTAAGAAGCACACTCTCTGACCTTTGCTATGCCAAAGAGAAGGCGCATCATCTTTCACAAATAGAACTTTGTTTCTTAGCATATGACCTTTGAAAGGACCTACTAAATTAAAATCAGAGAAAGTCGGGATTAGGAAAGACAGTCTGACCAAAAATGTCAGAGAGAGAAAAAGCACAACAATTCCAGGGAAAATGAAGCAAGGTTTTGGATATTTAAAAATTATATTATAAATGAAATGAGGGCCCTCAAGGAAATAAATGGAAAAGAAATGAGAGCTTTAGAAGGAAATTTTAGAAGAAAGGTGAGTATCTCATCACAAGGTACAAAACTTTATCAACATAGCATTCTTCCTGAAAAATTAGAATTGACTAAGCAGAAACCCATAAAGTACAAGAGACAATGATAAATACCAAAACAAGATCAAAAGACTGAAAAATTTCAGCAAATATACGGTATCTCCTTTGAAAATCTACTGACATGGAAAGCAAGGTGAGAAAATCTAAAAATCATTAGATTACCCCCAAAATATTGATTCAACAAACAAACCAAGGTATTTTGATACCATAATGTATAAAAAAAAAACCATGAAAGAAAACTGCCCCTTTCTATTAGAACTAGAACTCAGAGTGAAAATAGAAAAAAATCCATTAGTTACCTCTGAAACAAATCTCAAAATGAAAACTCACGGGAATGGCATAGCTATAATTTGGAACTATCAGATTAAAGAACAAAAAATACTGCAAGCAGGAAGAAAGAACAAGTTCAAGCACCAAGAAGCCATATTTAGGATCACCAAATATTTGACAACTGCCACTATAAAGAAGAACACTTGGAAGATTATATTTCAAATGGCAAAAGTAAAGTTTTATAACAAAGTAATATACATGGAAAAGTTGAGTGTATTTCTAGAGAAAAAAATGATATAGAAGACTTCTTAGCACCTCTAATGGAAATACTACAGGTGAACAGAATTAAAAATTCAAAGACAAGACTCAAGAAAATTTTTTTAAACTTTTTTTGATCAATTGTAAAAAATAAAAAAATAAAAACCTCTTTAAGGATTGTGTTGATATTATTAGAGGATGAGAAGGAACAAGTGTCCTCTCAGCAAATACCATTATTAAGAGTTAGATAGTAGTCCCAAAAATTTTGTTATAATTTTAAAAGAAGAAAGAAAAGGCAGGGAAAAATAAATAGCCTAGGAATGACAGGGAGAGAGTAAGCATGGAATTTGCTAATGATGTCAATAGAGAAATATAATGACAAGAAGAAATCACCGAAGTTTTAGAGATGTAGTAAATGAAGTCCTTAGAGGAGACATCTGTATCTCTAGACACTTTCATCAACAAAATAAAGAAAAGATCAATGAATTGGTCACACAACTAACAATAATTAGAAAAGGAAAAATAAAACAAAAACCTAACTAAACTCTAACTGGAGAATTTAAAAATCAAAGTGACAAAATTAAAAGCACAAGAAAGTAAAAACTCCAATGAATTGATAAAAATTAATCTTTTTAGGAAAAAACTAAAAAGAAACAATTGACACCTGTTTTTTAAAAGTAAATATAAAGTATTAAAAATGAAAAGAAGTCTTAGGTGAAAAATAGAGGAAATTATGACAATATTTTGCTCATTATCGTGGTAAAAAAACTCAAAATTTAAATGAAATGGATGAAATATTTACAAAAATATAAAATATCTGGATTAATAAAACAAGAAATTGAGAATTTAAATAACCCTGTCTCAGAAAAAGCAATTGAATAAGCTATAAATCAAGTCCTCAAAAAGGGCATGAGGGAGACTGGGATAGGAAGGATTTACAAGTGAACCCTATCAAACATACGAGAAACCATTAACACTAATCAATTTAGAAAACCAGTTTAGAAAAATACTTTTGAAAACCTCAAAATGCATTTTTGTAAATACAGCAAAATTTGAAAGCAAAGGAATAAATAGATTTTTTTAAATATGGCAAATAGTATCTATCTAAAACTAAGAGCCATAATTAAATGTAATTGGGCATAAACTAGAGGTCCTTCAAATAAGATCAAGAGTAAAATAAAGGGGAGTATTATCACCACTACTATTTGATATATTACTAGAATTGCTAGTTACAGCAACAAGACAAGAATAAAGTAAATAAGAATAGGCAAGGAGTAAACCTCTTTTTTTGTAGATGATGTTATATACTACTTAGAAAATGCTAAACACTATAATGTAAAAGTTAATTGGAATAATTAATAACTTTGCCAATTTTACAGGTTAGAAAATAAATATAAGTAATGACTATACATATATATGGGTGTATAAAATTACTGACAGAATCCAGTAGGAAGAGATAGAAAGGAGTCATTTTATTTACAATAATTACAAAATATGCACAATATCTGAAATTCCACTTAAGAAGACACACAAAGAGTCCATAGGAACACAACCACAAAACTCTCTTTACAAAATTCAAGACAGAACTAAACAGGCTACTCATTGTTGAGCAGTTGCTCATAAGTAAACAAACTCAGAAAGAGGAAAAACTTTTAAGAAGCTTAAGGAAAATAATGAATTAAGTGTAAAAGAAGGCCACCCAATAGTATCAGATACTCACTACATTATAATGTAGTAATAGTGAAAATTACTATGTATTGGTTAAAAAATTTAAAAAGTCAATCAATGAAATGGATTATGTGAAAAAATACAGAAGGAAATACACATCATTCTGTAGCTTTCAATATATGCAAATACATTCAAGCACTGGGGAAAAGAATCACTATTTTACAATTTTTTTTAGGAAAACTAGTAAGCAGTATGTCAAAAATCAGGTTTAGACCTGCAATTTCCATAATATATCTAGATGAATTCCAGATGAATACATATCTTAGCTATAAAAATGACTCATTATAAACAAATTATGGGAGAAAGGAAGAAAACACCTATCACAGCTATGAGCAGAGAAAGACTTCATGGCAAAATAATATATAGAGATGATCATGGAACATTATGTGGACAATTTTGATTCCTTAAAATGGAAAAGTCTTTGAAAGAATAAAATTAATGCAATTAGAATTGTAAAGGAAGCAGCTAGGAAAAATCTTTTCAGGAATTTTCTCTGATAGAGGTCTCTCATGCAAGATACATATGGACTTATTCAAATATATATTAGAAGAGCCATTCCCTATTACATAAATGTTTGAAGGATATGAACAAGGGGGGTCAACCAAAGGTATCCAAGCAAACAAGAGACATATGAAAATACTTAACATTGCTAATAATTAGATAAATGAGCATTATTCTGAAGGTCCATTTCATATCTATCAGATTAGCAAAATTGAATATATATGTATTATATATAGGTATCTATATTTGGAGGGAATTTGAGGAAAAAAAAAAGTACCCTAGTACATTGCTGATGAAGCTGTGAATTCATGTATCCATTCTTGAAAGTAATTTGGAACTCTGCTCAAGATGTCACTGAACTTTGCATAGACAGTGACACAGTGGTACCACCTCTTTGACCCCAAGAGGTCAAAGAAAGAGGAAAAGGACTTGTGTGTACCAAAATATTTATTACAGCTCTTTTCTGTAGAGGCAAAGAAACCAAGGGATTGCCCATCAATAGAGATATAGCTGAAAGAATTGTGGGAAGTGAATATAATGAAATATTATTTTACTACAAGGAATGATGAAAGAGAAAGTTTCATAAAAACCTGGAGAGATTAGAATAAACCAATACAGAGTAACAAGTACAAGGAGAACTTAGAAAATCATTTGTTCAAGTAACAGTAATGTAAAAAAAAACCACCTAAGTCTTTTGAACTCTATTCAGTATAATGACTTATCATTATTTGAGAAGACTAGTGATTAAAGAGACTATTCCCTTAATAACAGACAGGAGATGAACTCAAGGTACAGAATGAAACATACTTTTTTAAATATAACCAATGGGGAAATTTATTTTGCTTAGCTATTCATATTTGATACAAACATTGCACTTGTTTTTCATTGGAGGGGCAAGGGAGGAAGGGGGTCTATTAATATTAGTAAGTGACCAAAAAAAAAAAAACTAAATAAAGAGGGTCACTGAAGATTTTTTTTTTCAGAATACACTGAAGATGACAGAAGGAAGGTCAGTAAGAAACACAGACAAGTAGGTCAGCTTTGAAAATAACATGCTGAATTCAATACATACTTTAAAGGAAGAGCAAACTGGTTGTAATACAGCTTTGCAATTTCCCTTCAGTCCTCTTTTAAAAACTCTTCTTTGTATATAGAAAAGCTTGTTTTGCATTTACTAAATTCAAAATTATACACACATACACACACATGTATATGTATCTATATATGTATACACACACCCACACACATACACATATAAATTGTGTGTGTGTATGTATAGCATTGGAAATAACCTTAAAAATCATGCACTTTATCCCCCAAACCTGAATAGGGATTGACTCCTCCTAAAATAGCAAGTGAATCCTGCTGACATGCCATCTGTCTAAAATATCTATGGGGTAAAAAACGAGACCTAAACATAAAGTTAAAGTTATCAAGGTTTTTTTTAATGTTATTGAAGGACCCATTTTTAAATCTGAGGTAACCACTAACCAACCTTTCAATACCATTCTTTTGCCATTTCTGGAAATCTTTGGCTTCTCCTACACCTTTTAGAAAAATTTAATCCCATCCCTACTATTACATTGTGATAATTTCTGTGATTAAAATAGTCATCATTCTGTAGCCAATCTAGTATTAAGCCTCACTCAACTCAAGTTAATCCTTCAACAACAGGAAAAGATGTTTACTAGGCCAACCCTTGAAGCATTTCCAGGCTGACAGAATGTGTCGGAGTTATGGTCTTCTGGACTTTAACCTACTTTTACTTCCATACCACAAAAGGACACAAGTTAGGCTTTAAAGAAGATTATTCATACTTTTGTGGTCAAAAGAGCTAGCGTGTCATGTGATGCTTCCACATTTCCCCCAAAATAGACCTGCCATTTCAATGTTGTGGGAAAATCCTAGTATGAAAATTCTCTCCATCAATACTGATTAATGACTTGCATATAGAAACCTAGATAATTCCCTGGGGAATAGAAACATTAAATGAATTTCTCAGGTACTATGTGTTAGAGGCAGGGCTTGAACCCAGGCCTTTCTAACTTTAAGAGTAGCCTTCTATGCCACACTGACTGTGATGTTTCTGTAATTGGTCCTTAAATATCTATTGCTGAATTGAAAGGGACAAACAGATTATGCCTTCATAATAAGTATATTGATTCTTTCATCTCTCAAGAATCTGGTTTGGCAGAATTGAATTTTTGGTTTCTTTACTTTTATGATATCATAATAAGCCTATATATGTATATATATATATATATAATTGTTTTTAATGTATAAATACATTATATTATCATATATAGATTTTATATAAAATAGTATTTGTTTTCATTTATTTATTAATTTATATTTAAATTTAAGTAAATTTAAATAAAAATTTATAAATTTATTTTTATCAAAATAAAATTTATATATAAATAAAATTTATACAATTTTTATATAAAGCTTATCTTTTTGTTATCTGAGTCATATCCGACTCTTTTGTGACCCCATTTGGGGTGGATACAGGAGTGGTTTGCCATTTTCTTCTCCAGCTCATTTTATAAATGAAGAAACTGAGGCCAATGGGATTAAGTGACTTACCCAGGTTTCTGCAGCTAGTAAATGTCTGAAGGCAGATTTGAACTTAGGAAGATATCTTCCTGATTCGTGTCCAGCACTGCAACCACTGTGCCACCTATCTTCCTGATATCGTTCTGAGCTGATGATTCCAAAATAACATTTTTTTTGTTTTTTAGATAACGACCTTACTACATACACTATGGCATTGCTGGACATGCTGGATTGTGACATTGCTATAGTTTGAAAGGAAATATGACTTTCTAGTGAACTGAAATATCTTTTCATTTTTTCTTGCCTAAGAAAAGTGTTTGAAAACAAGCTGTGGAAGGAAGTTTTTGTAGATAAACTTCTGTGGTTCGGATGGCCCTGAACAATTCCTCTGGGGATGAAGATTTGTATGTTGTATGGAACTACTCACTTAAGGTCTAAAATTCCAATGATTTGCTCTAAGCTATTTTGTCTTTCTCCACCTGTATTCAGTGGAACCGTGGAAATGTGGCCAATAGCTGTTGTGTGAGCTCAGTGGGCACCTTTTACTACTGCCTAACAGTTGAGTCAGACACTTTGACAGCTGTTTAGGCCATGGTTAGGGAAGACACCTAGAAAACAGAGTCAATTTTCAGGGACTGACAGTGGAACACACTTCTAAATGCGCCTTTCTAGCCATAGATGTTTTCATCTCCTTTGGGAATCTCATGGAAGCGAGTAAATTTCCAAATTCCATTTCAAGTAGCTGTTTCAATTCATTCTGTGAACTTCTCATCAATTTAACCAATTCATCCGTCCATCCTCTTATGCAGACCTAGTGAAGTCCTGCATGCCAGAGATATTTTCCTGATATAAAATCTGCAATGTTTCCTTAAGAGGTAAATTTTAATTTTATTAACAATTAAGTGTTAGGAAATGATGGGGCAAAAATCTCACACCATCTAAGACTTTGTTGGAAGGTTTAAGTTCATTATCAGCTTTTCTCTTTGTGGTATGATACATGTAACTCTCCTTTGTCTGAGACAACCACAGAACATTACAATTGCTTGTGTGTGTCTGGGGAGGAGTGGAAAGAGGTTAATGGGGGCCTGGCTCTCTAATTTTAAGACGAGAGTAGAGTGACAGAGGAACTGGGAGTTGCTTAAGGCCACAATGCTAGGAAGTGGCAGAAGACGGACTCTAGTCCAGGTTTTCTGGCTCCAAATCTAGTGCTCTTCACACACTATACCACACCAAATTTTTGTTGATGCCTCTCTTTAGTGTAGTTATGATGTTCTGCTTTTTGTGATTTACATAGAAAGGCAGTCAGTTATAGTGGAACAAATAGTAAATCAAAGTGAAGACATATGAATTCTATCTTGAAATCCTTTACCTACCGTCTCAGCATCAGTATATAAGTCACTTCACATAGAAAGAATTAGACTGTCCACATCTACTTCAGAGATTCATTCTGATAAAAGTACGTTATAAATTATAAACTTTTATATAAATGTAATATTGTTACAGGTTTTTTTTTCTTTTGTATATGTGCCTTAATTTTCTTGTTAGGCTATAGGGTCACAGATAAATATACCTTATTTAGCTTTCTATTACTCGCAGTTCTTTGCACAGTGAATTGAAAATAGTAGTTACTTAATAATTTTTTTAAAAAGTGTTACATTGTGTTAGATCATGGAATTTGCTAAATGTACACAATCACAGAATCAAGAGACCTCAAAGGCCATCTAATTTAAACCATACAAGACCAAGGATTCACTCTATAACTACTTGCCATGCAGCATGGCAGCATCTCCACCTTCTGCTTGAAGACTCCTAGTAAAGCAAAAACCAAAGCCTCCCTGGGCATCCCATTACTAAAGTGGACAGCTTTAATTCTGAAGCTGTTTCTCTTTATGTCAACCAAAAGTAGCATCTCTGCAATTTCCATCCATTACTCCTAGTCTTCCCCATTTGAGGCCAAATCTAACACATCTAATTTTCTTCTGAAAGACATGAGAGCCCTTGAAGACAACGATCTTATTCCCCATGTTTCACCACGTCCCCCAATTCCATCAACTGATCTTCCCATAAAATGGTGTTCCGTTTTCTTACCGCTTTAAACAGGAGATGTAGTCTGACTCATCAACATTTCTAAAATAAGACACCTAGAACTGAAGAACATATCCCGGATGTTTTCTAGGAAGAGCAGGACACAGTGAAACTCTCATTTCATTCACTCTAGATACTATTTATAAAATTAATTTTCTTTTTTTAGGTAGTCAAGGTTAGCAATAGCTTTTTTGACTATATTTTACACTCCTGACTGCAATGAACTTGTAAAATAGAGGACAGTGACTAGGACTGGAATTGTGATTTCCTTGTTATAGGGAATTCCCAGTGAAGGAAACTCCATTTACCCATGTGGCTGGGAACATTCATGACAACTTAGAGTCTTAAAAAATCATTTAGAACACTCAAAGGTTAAGTGAATCACCCAGGTTCACAAAACTAGTATGTGTTAGAGGCATTACTCGAACCCAAGTCTTTCCAATTAGTATTCTAATATGTCACATTATTGAGTCTGTAGTACAATAAAAGACTCAGATCATTTTTATAGGAACTATCTATCCACACCTCTGGAATTTTTACATTTGCTTTTTATTTTTTAAATTCAAGCACAGATTTATTTATTTTTATTAATTTTCTTCTTCTAAAATTCACTCAGGGAATTTATTCTGCACAGCATTGTATGACCTGATTTGATAAACATCATTGAGAAAAATGCTTAATTGCACAGAGTCAAGGATATATCCCAAAGACTATCTACTTAAAGGTGACACCAACTCATTAATTACTCTTTAGGTCCAGTGATGTAACAAAGTTTTGAACCTACCATTTACTTGTACTATCATCATATTTCTATTTTGTTCATAGGGTGAGCATGAGACGCTGCCAAATGGCTGGAATCCAGGTAAAATAGGTATATATCAATCCCGCAGGTAACTAGTCCAATTGCTCTACCAAAAGAGAAAATCGAATTAGTATCATATGAGCTTTTAAAAAAATACATCTATTGATATTTTCTATTTTTATTATTTACTTTCCCCAATATAACTCTCCCTCCTGTATCTCTCTTCCAAAGAATAATCATTTATCACAAAAAATTTTGAAAGTTCAGAAAATTTAAGTGTCACATTATATGCAATTCCCCACACTCATAGTTCTCTGTCCCTACCAAGCAGCATGGGAAAGCACCTGTTCATAGTATTTTTCAGATCAAGCTTTGTCATTATAATTTAACATAACTAAGTTTAAATTATTTTGTTGTTTTCATTCTTTTTATTTATATTGTTGTACTCCTTTGTTTAATGTTTTCTTATATATGTTTAATTCAGTTTGCATCAGTTCACACAAGTTTTCCCATGCTTCTCTGTCAGTATTTCTTATCATACAGGGATATTACATAGTATTCATATATTACAATATGTTTTCTTAATGTTTTCTTATATCTGTTTAATTCAGTTTGCATCAATTCACATAAGTTTTCCCATGCTTCTCTATCAGTATTTTTTTTATAATACAGGGATATTACATGGCGTTCACATATTACAGTATGTTTAGTCTTTCCTCATGTTGATGAGCTCATACTTTGTTTCCATTTCTTTACTATTACAAAAAGTGTTGGCATGCCATCTACTCGATAAAGTCATGCTGGTTTTTGGTGATCATAATTTCCCTTTCTAGATAGTCATAAATGAGCCCTTTACTGTGATCTAGAACTTTGCCAGGAATAGTAGTCAAGCTTACCAGCCTACAATTCGTAGACTCCACTCTCTTATCATATCTTGAAAATCAGTCCTGTAATATCTTTTCCTTTCTCTATAATCTTTTTAAAATGACCTATTGTAGATCAAGCATAGCTACTTAATCATAAAACCTATAGATTGAAAGATAGAAGGGTTCGTAGAGGCCATCTAGTTGAACCCTGAAGAGGTGAAATGTCTTTCTCTAGGTCACAAAGGAAGGAACCAGACTTGGT
>JAQQSZ010020887.1:0-10042 GCA_028646595.1 Phalanger gymnotis
AATTTTCACTTCATATCTCCTCTACTTTCTAACGAGCCATTCATTCTGTATGTCTATGAAAAATTTTGGCATATAGGATGACATTCTGACCTCAGCCACCTTGTGTCTTTACTCTCCTTTTATGACTTCATCAGCTCACATGGGCTCAGTAAATAATAAATACATGATTTCCAGTTCTATGTATTAACCCCTAGAGTGTATCCTGAGCTAAGATGGAAATAAACAACCACTTACTGAACAATTTTGCTTAGATGTAGCACAGAAAACAAAAAAATCAATGTGAAACAAATAATAACTATCTATCTTCTTAAAATGATTCCCCTTTTCAAAAATCTGTTGCAGCTGACACATACAAGGACAGCAGTACACAAACACAGAATCTTCTTTTACATCCACTCTTCCTTCAGCACAGTCTGATTACTTCTTTGTCTTGTCAATTCTACTTTTCATTCATCACATTCTCTCTCCTTACCTGGCTTCTACCTAATTAAAGCTGAATCTCTTCTCACCTAGTAGGTCTGCCTGAAGAAAGCTTCTTGCACCCAGATCTAACCTCCAAACAACTTCCAAAATGAGATTCTAAAAACAGCCCTGATCTATTACCTCTAGGATTAAATGCAAAGTAGTCTCATATTCCAAGCCCTTTACATTCTGATTCTAACCTATTTTCCAGTATTGTGATAAATACATGATTTCCTGCACTCTATATTCCAGCCAAAGGGAAATTCTTACTATTCCTCACACATGATATTCCATTTCCCATATCTTTGCTTTTACTTATCTCTTTGCCTAAATTAGTTTTCTCCTCACCTCTCCATCTTATTCCTAGTTTACTTGAAAACTAAACTCAAATTCTGCTTCCAGCAAGAGCCTCTTCTGAGGATCTGCCTGGCTGCTAATAACCAATCCAAAAACTAGTTTTATTATATCTGTGTATGTGTATTTGTGCACTTACACTCATAGCATAAAATATAAAGTCATTCAAGGAAGGAATTCCTCCTTCTTCTTTGTATGCAAAGAGCCAGATACAGAGAAGAAATCTAACAGATGTTTGTTAATTGATGAATTTTCTGTCTTTTTGGTACATTTGTAGAACTAGGATATTGGGTCAAAGTTTAAGAGGATACTTTTCACACTTTGTTCTCATAATTCAAAATTCCTTTACACAACTGGTTATATAAATTCAAAGGAGGTACTTGGTTGTCTTGTCAGAATAAATCTTTTTTTTTTCATTTTTTATTATCTTTTCCAATTTGTTGGGCATGAGGCTGTGCCTCAGTTATTTTGATTTGATGTTTTCTTTTTCATTGACACATAAGAATATTATAAATATCTGTTATTAGTTCAGAATTCTTCTTTTTGAGAACAATTTAATACTCTACCTCTTGAGGCAAAATATTATTTATTTGGAAATCTCATATTCTTTATGTGAATTCTATGTCTATTTCTATTGGTTTGTGTCCAAATCTAATTTTCCTGTACTACACTATAAGTGACAAGAGGAGAAACATCTTTCTTCCCTAATTTCTATTGTTGTTGTTTAGTCGTTGAGTCACAGGCTGACTTATACGAACCTATTTGGAATTTTCATGGCAAAGCTGCTGGGGTGCTTTGCCATTTCCTTCTCCAACTTATTTTATAGATGAGAAAATTAAGGGCAAAAGGCTTAAGTGACTTGGCCAGAGTCACACAGCTAGTTAGTGTCTGAGGCCAGATTTGAACTCAGGTCCTCCTGACTCCAAGGCTAGCATTCTATCCACTGTGCAACCAACCTCCAAAGTTTCCAACACAAGAACATGCCCACCACATGCAATAACAAATGTTTTCTCAATAAAGGCATAAGTGAAAGTTATATGACTATGACCTCCTAAAAATTTCATTTAATTTTAAAAAGAAATTCTCTTTGTAAATTGATCCAAATTGCAAGAAACTACCAAAGTGATTTACCAGAAGGCAGCATATCACAAATTGCATAAATATGACAATACATAACAAATAAAACTATTTTTAACTGTTGTTTGGACATCATTTGATGGTATTAGTACTGTTTGAATATTCATTTGTTATCCCCAAATGGGATCATTACAATACTAACTACAATGAGGACATTTATTAAGGAAAGACTTATAACATCCAGGACTGTTGCTGTATTTTTTCAACTCTTCAGTGAGAGTGGGGATTCAGTGTTCCCCCTGCAGGAGAAGGTATTCCCTGTTTGGCTACGGTACCTTCAAGGAAAAGTGATAGAAGGCAGGGCAATTCATAGTGGGATCCTGTAATATACCCGGGTTTGGGTTTGACACGTGTAGTACAAAGGATAGAAACCAACGTGGAACTTTGTAAGCACATAAGCAGGGTTACAAATCCAGTTCGAATGAGAAACAGCACAGTGTCTCTACTTTGCAATGAAACAGGGGAAATGACTGAATGATGCCTGATGATGAGATTGCTAGCTGTCCTATAGTATATCTGTGGTATTATTTTCTCACATTGTCTGAGAATTTCTTGGCCACATACCTATCATAACAACTAGATTGTAGGGGGCAGAGACTATGGATTTCAGTATTACTTAACCACTCTTAAAGAACTGGACATACACAAAACAAAATACTCCTGGGTTGTTTGATTTTTTACCATATGCCAACAGGTTCTATACCATGTATTGAAGTAAACTATATGAATGTGATATAAAGAATATATGTAAGCCTACCATAGAAAAACTACAAAAGATGCTAGAGCGATACAAATTTACTCATTTAAGAGAGGAAGAACTGAGTCTATGAGTACTTTGCCTTCATAACTTCACTAACATAAGCTCCTTTCTATGCTCTGATATTGTCAAAATGTAGGTACAGGAGATCATCATTTCAGGACTGAACTATTGCAATAGCCTGTTGGTTAGTATCCCTGCCTCAGTTTTCTGCTGAAGTGCAGCTCTATCCATATCAAATACCTACTCAATAAACTCCATTAACTACCTCTTATCAATAGAAAAAATTACAAAATCCTCTATTTCACATGCAAAGCTCTTTATGACTGCATCCCTTTCTACATTTCAAGTCTTCATCTACTATACTCACCTTCAACTACTCTGTGATCCAATGACACTGAGCTCTTTCCTTTTCATTACGCAGGGCACAATTTCAACTCTAGACATTTTTGCTGGCTGTCCAACAATACCTACAAAGATCTCCTTCCTTATTTCTGTCCCTGGGATTCACCAGTTTCCTTTGGGTTCTAAGAAAAATCTCACCTTCTAGATGAAGAATTTCCTGATTTCTCATAAATCTGGTATCTGCCCTCAGTTGATGATCTTCCATTTGTCCTATGTATAAGTTGTTTGTTGATAGCCTGCGTGTTTTCTCCATTATTTGATGGTAGAGACTATCTATTACCTTTGTATCTCAAAAGTTTAGAATAATGGCTGGAACATAACAGGAGGTTGATCAATCTTAATTTACTTGATTGCCTAAGAGCATAAAGTAAGGCAACTTAAAGCACTTCTACCTTCAATTTCTCAATAAAATGGGTTTGGGTTTGACATGTGTAGTACAAAGGATAGAAACCAATGTGGAACTTTGTAAGCACATAAGCAGGGTTACAAATCCGGTTCGAATAAGAAACAGCACAGTGTCTCTACTTTGCAATGAAACAGGGGAAATGACTAAATGATACCTGATGATGAGATTGCTAGCTGTCCTATAGTATATCTGTGGTATTATTTTCTCACATTGTCTGAGAATTTCTTGGCCACATACCTATCATAACAACTACACTGTAGGGGGCCTGCCCCCCATCTCTGTACATATATGTATATATATATATATATGTGTATATATATATATATATACACATATATATATAATATATGTAAATATATTATGTAGAGAGAGAGAAAGAGAGACTTTATTTTATATCACAGAAGCACAGTATTGTGAAGAAACAGAAGGGGCTTTGAGTCAAAAGACCTGAGTTAACAATAGTTGTATACTATATCTGCCACATTAGGTCAGTTACTTCATATCTCCAAGTCTCAGTTTACATTTTCATAAAATGACTGAAAGGGAATGCTGTCTAAGATCTTTTTGAATCCTAAATCATACAGTACTGTGTAATCTCCAAAATTGTTTCCCCACACAGTGGGAAACTGATTCAATCCATATGTATATCCTAAGTCTCTCCTTTATTCCTTAAAGAAAACAGTTACTCTTTGCTGACTTTTCATCCTGGCTATAAAAGGTGGCTACCATTTGATTTTATTCTAAAGAAAAGGATGTATGACATTTATACAAATGCAGTTTATTTTTTTATCCTTTTTTTTGGAGGTGGGAAGACAGGGCAATTGGGATTAAGTGACTTGCCCAAGGTCACACAGCTAGTAAGTGTGTCAAGTGTCTGAGGTCAAATTTGAACTCAGGTCCTCCTGACTCCAGGGCCAGTGCTCTACTCACTGTGCTACCTAGCTGTCCCAAAGCCACGTTGCAACAAATGCAGTTTATAACACTATTAGGGTCATTTAAAGTCTGAACGAATAATTTCGTACTAATGCTATTGAAATATTCGATGAGTTCAATAAAATATCATGCACATGTTGCAATATTTTTTTCAGTGTCCTTACTGTTGCTAAAAAGGGAAATGATCCAAAATCAACATTCAAGTGAAACTATCAAAAAGGGAATATATTAGGTCAATTAATTGAATAACCGTATAAAAAGTAGCACACAGACATTTCCTTTAGATGAATTAAAAGCTCGGTTTATCCTTAAGAAATAATCAGATGTCAATTTATATCCTATTCCTATTGGACTAATCAAAAGATATTTAATTATGAATAAGATCACATGTAAAATAGAACACATTTTACATTTTCTTTCGAGTGTGAAATTCTCTTACAAAATGATTCTAACTTAGACTACTTCTAACCAAGATATTTCCATTCCAGAACTTCTTTATTCTGCCTCTTGAGGTTTCCCCTCCCTGAATTGACCCTGAAGGTGAGGATCATCATTCATGCATAGGCAGTCATATTTGCTTCCTATGATCCCAGGGATTCACTTCTGGAACTGCTGATCTTATATTTTCTCCAAACTTTTCTATTTCATTATTGGGCCTGTATTATTTCCTTTTACATAAACACTAAAAAGCAATTGAGAACAACACAGGTCCATTTCCATGTGATGTTAACAGAATGGACAAAATCTCAAAATACATGAAAAACAGTCAAAATATTACTCAGCCCTGTCATCCACACAAAGTGGAGTGACTTTATCTTTTTAAAACAGATGCCTTCCATGATTATTCTAACAGGAAGACGGCAAAATACAGGTGCTCAGTTAGTCGTATGTTTGCAACTAGGTAACACAGTGAATAGAGTGCAGGCCACAAGTCAAGAAGACCTGAGTTCAAATCTGGCCTCAGACACTTTCTAACTGTGTGGCCCTGGAGAAATCACTCAACTCTGTTTGCCTCAGTTTCCTCATCTGTAAAATGAACTGGAGGAGGAAATGGCAAAACATTCTAGTATCTTTGCCAAAAAAATCACAAATGGGGTCATGGAGAGTTAGATATGACTAAAATGACTTAACAAAAACAAATCTCAAATATGGCCAATCTGTTACTTTCTTTTACTACATGATATTTCTTTCTTAGAAAGGTTCTATGTCAGAGTCAGGAGTAAAGGTAATTAAAAGTGACAGCAATATTTACAAAAAGAAACTATCCATAAAATATTTTTTGAAGAGAGAAATATAGACAATGGCTGCTCATAGGGACTCTCAATAGCCAAATCATAAAAATAGACTCTTCTAAGCAACCGAAACAGGCATAAAATTAGTTTAATAAAGTACTTCCTCTAAGAACTAATAGTTTCAAAAGCAATTATACCTAAATAATTTAAACAATACATTCATTCTAAGTTACAAAAATAATCTCCTAATTACCTCTTGGACATATTTAATTTTTCAAAAGAGAAAGGCCTCCAGTAAATCAGGTAGTTCATATGATGGAAAATAGAGGACAGAGGGTATGCATGGCTTATATATAATCTACCCCACTTGAGTGTACAGCCCGCCATGCCAGTAGGATCACAGAGGCATAAATTGAGACTTATCCCCTTTCTACTGAATTACATTCAAACAAGAAAGTTAATTAGAAAGGCACTTACCAGAAACAAAACAAACAAAACAAAATGAAAACAAAAACAAAAACCAAACAAACACATCACAATGAGTTCCATACCGGGATGGGACCCTATTGTTCAGTGATTTACTCAGAAGCTTATTATGTGGATTATGGTAATTTCTCATACTGAAGCATGTTGGGTGCTTTCATATGTACGATTGGTGGGTTGTTATGAGGCTGAAATGACATTTTTATGCAAAACATTATCATAAACATTAAAATATTAATAAATGTCATTTCTAATTAGGAACTGAATGAAAACATGAAAACGAATTACATTTATACAATCACCAATAAGTATACAATCATCCTTGCCTTTAAGGGCTCCAGTGAGGGAAAAGCCAAGATTTCAAAGGAAGCAGGATTCAGTTTTGAACTGGTCTTAATATTTTAAAAGTTTTTTTCTTCTCAATTCCTTAGCACTCCTGTGCAAATAATGTTAGCTTGATGAAGTCAAAGACTTTCATTTTTGGCTTGTTATATACAGTGCCTTGTACAGTGTTTGCTTCATTGTAGTCACTTAAAAATGCCGGGTGATTAATTTCTGTGTACGCCAATTAGAAGTCACTCTGTGACTAGATGGGTGGCTATATCTATTTTAATTATTCTCTTTTGTTTCAATATCACCTAAAGTTCCAAAATGACATACTTCACCTTGATGCATCTTCAAGACTAAAAAAAATGGAGGGAAAGAGGATAAATGAAGTATTTGATAATGATGGACCCAGACCCATGTCTGTGGAGAAGTGCAGGGTGACATCTACTCATACCTCTTTTATGGGAACAAATGTGGTGATTTTTTAAGAATTCAGTATATTTGCTTTATTACTGTTGTTTCTATTTATATTGTTGCTGTCATATTGTTTTCCTGGTTCTTCTTCATTTTTCATCCATTCTCAACATTTTCCATGTTATTTATTATGTCTTATTAATTTTTCTTTTACCATGATAGTACTATTCCATTACATTAATATATTATAATTTGTTAAGATATTAACCTATTCATGGGAATCTTTCTGCCTTTCTGTTTGTTTCATACAAGAAGAAATATTACTCTAAACATTTAGGAGTATGTGGGGGTCCATCTTTATATAACTGAGCTCCTTGAGAGGTATTTAGTTTAGCAGAAGAATTTTTGGCCATTTTGTCTGTCTGGTCTATTTAATCATCACCACAAATGCAAAGACTCTGGCACATGATAGTTTTCTCAAAGAATTGATGCATAATAGTTGTTTAATAAATGTTTGTTGGGTTGATTTAGAATAATACTTACCACAGATTCAATCTATAATTATCTACACAGGTATAGATTGTTAAACACTTTCAAGTAGGCATGGTCATTTAAGTTTTCCAATCCCAACTCTTGCAATGAATTCTTTCAACATCTCACAGGTACCTAATAAAAGTTTCATGATTTAAAAAAATACAAATATTCTTTACAGCAGATTAGCCAATGTAGAAATACCATTAAATTAATTTAAATTAAACATTTCTCACTCAAGTTCGAACTTTGTATTAGACTTTAAAACAGTTGGATTAATGAGCTTTCAAAAGCAAATTTAAAAAAAAGTCATTGTTGAGTTTATTTAATTTCATTTTTCTGGACTAAAAATTATAGTTTGGTGAGAGTATGTTTGCACTTCAGTGCTCAAGAGATGTCTTTAATCAATGATGCTTTTAGCCTCGTGCTCAGTGTACATAAAGGGAGCTCAGAGCACGGCAAAGCTTATGATCCCCATGGCTGCTCTTTCAGACCAAACAATTTCAACCTTATTGCTGCATTTTTTAGAGAAATGAATGAAAAAGGAAATGTCAAACTAGTTAGAACAGGATTGAACAAGCATGTCAGTAACTAATCTGAGCTTCAAAGATTAATATGCTTTCCCTATTCTATTTGGCTATGTGTTTCACATTACATACCACAGTAGAACACAATAGAGACCATAACTATCATGCGAGATTAGAAATACACATAAACAAGGCTAACCACTGTACATTCAGAAATAAATTCCAGTGAAAATTTTACAAGTCACACAATGTCTTCTACAGGCACAATCTGGACACACTGAATTTTTTGTGTTCCACAGAAGGGTACTTAAACTCAACTAGGAACAGGGCAACCAAGCCACAGGTAAGAATCGCTGTAGTTGGCATTTTGACTAAGAAAGTCACATATTGGAGGGGTTGGAACCAAGATAGCAGAGTAGAGGAAACATTCTACTTGAATTCTCAGAATACTTCCTTTCAAAAAAAAAAAACTGAAATAAAACTAATTAAGTAAACATTAAATTCAGGAGTGACAGGAACAACAAAAGTCCCAGATAAGACATACTTTTCCAGCCAAATATAACTAGGGAAGTCAGGAGGGGTGGTCTGTTACACTGAGTTAAGGCTGGCCTGGAGCACAGGGATACCTGCTATAGTATGTGTAATTCATACTGAAATGAGTTGGTAAAGGTTATAAACCTCATGGCCCATTTCCCAGTTTCAGGTAACAGTTGCAAGGATGAGAGAAGGATTTGACATCCTAAGGGAGCAGGGGCCTTAATTCCCCATTGGAAATCCTCTCTTTGTGTTGTGCTGTGTGTCAATGTAAGGTTTTTGATATTTAACTCAAAATTAATAAAAGAACGATAAAAAGAACCTGATGATGAAAATATTCTGTCATAATAGTTAAGCTCAAGAAATAAATTCAGAAGACAGCAAATAAAACTACAGATTGGACAAAAGTACAAAATAAAATTGAAAAAGAGTGGAGGAGAAAGAAGAAAAAAAATATAAAAATATAGGGAGCTGTAGAAGAAAAAATTGTAAATGAGAAAAACGCAAGAAAATTATCAAAATAGAATCAAGTTTGGCAAAAGTAGCACAAAAAATGAAGAAAATAAGTCTTTTAAAAAACAGATTTTGCCAAATGGAAAAAGAGATAGAAAACTTCACTGAAGATGTTTTAGCTGAAGTATAAAAGAGAGGTAGCACTCTTAACCTCAAACTACTAGGGCACCTCAACTAACTACTTTCAGACTATAGTAAATATAAACATAAAATAAATAAGAGAGAAGTTAAGGAGATTAATATGATTTTAGAAAACTCAGAAGTGAAAGACCTGTGGAGAAATGGAATTGGAATAGAAAAGAGCATATCATTTGGCCAACTGGACATGGCAAATTCACTAAGTCTAACAATGATTTATGACATAAAAACCCTTCAAACAGATGAACAGGAAGACAAATATTAATTTCACCCTTATCAGATGATAATTCAATAAAAATTACATACAATAAGGGGATGTGGGTATGTATATTAAAATTAGATATTAATTTCATTCTAAAAAATGAATGGATAAAAGGACGAATTAGAGAAGTAATCAACCTTTTCATCAAAGATAATGACAAAAATGAAACAACATACTAAAATTTTTGAGATGCAGCCAATGTTGTATTTAGGGGAAAATGTATATCTCTGAATGTTTACAACAATAAACACTGCTGGGTAGGCAATTCTTGGTTTTAATCCTAGCTCCGTTGACCTCCGGAATATCATATTCCAAGCCTTTCAATCCCTTAACGTAGAAGCTGCTAGATCTTGTGTTATCCTGATTGTGTTTCCATAATACTCAAATTATTTCTTTCTGGCTGCTTGCAGTATTTTCTCCTTGATCTGGGAGCTCTGGAATTTGGTGAAAATATTCTTAGGAATTTTCTTTTGAGGATCTTTTTTCAGGAGGCAATTGGTGGGATTCTTTCAATTTCTATTTTACCCTCTGGTCCTACAAAATCAGGACAGTTTTCCTTGAAAGATGACATCTAGGCTCTTTTTTTGATCATGGCTTTCAGGTAGTCCAATAATTTTTAAATTATCT
>JAQQSZ010020888.1:0-10042 GCA_028646595.1 Phalanger gymnotis
CACATATATATATGTACATATATATATTTGTGTGTGTGTATGATTTCCTTTGAAATCATAAATTGTGCCTTCATAATATAGACACTTACTAGTTGTATGACCCTAGCCAAGCCATTTCACCCTGTTTGGCTGTTTCCTCATTTGTAAAATGATATGTAGAAGGAAATGGCAAATCACTCCTATATCCTTGCCAAGAAAATCCCAAATGGGATCATAAAAAGTTGGACAAAACTGAGCAACAAAAGATTTAAGAAGAGTAGGAAAAGTCTAGGGGCCTTCTAGGTCCTTGGGTGTGGTCTTTTGACTGAGTCCAAGTTTTACAGAAGAAATTTTTTATTAAGGAGATTTGTCCTGTGATGTTTAGATTCAGTCAAAGGGCTGCACTTGAGGACCTAGAGGGTCACATGTAGCCTTGAGGCCATGGACCTCAGGTCCAGGTCATAAAGAACTAAAATCCAAGCAGGGGGCTTTTATATTTGATCCTTTAGGAAGCCATTAGCGTGTTTTGAAAGAGGGAGGAAGAGGAAGAGTAATGACATGGTCAGAACTGTGCTTTAGGAAGATCAAAGAACCTGAGTTCAAATTCTACCTATGAAGCTTACTACCCTTGGACAAATCACTTAACTTCCTTAATCCTCAGTTTTCTTATCTATAAAATGATAGGGTTGGACTAGATGAGCTCTAGATCTGTGAACCTTTGGAAATTTCATATACAAAATACACGAGCTTTGTATTTCATTTGTTCTTACTCTGTTTTACATATTAGACAGTCTGGCCTTCTTACTGGTCCTCATACATGACACTTTATCTCTTATTTCCATGCCTTTATGTAGGCTGTCCTCTCTGCCTAGAATGCACTTCCTTCTCATCCTCAAGGCTTACTTTATTCCCTGCCCCCCCAGATGAGACCTTTCTTGGTCCTTTCTCCCTCAGTTACTAATGCCTCTTACCAAAATAAGCATGCATTTACTTTGTATTTTGTATAGACTTATATGTATCCATATGCACTTTATTTTTAAAGAAACATGAGATGCACAAATTTAGAGACATCTCTACCCTAAATGTTCATGTGGACTATCTGTGCCTGACCTGAGGTAGAGCATTCCTAGATCATATTAGTTCGATCAGCCACAGTTGGACACACTGTACCTTGACTCCAACATAGTGATGTCATTTTGGTCCTCTTTAAGAACTAAGGACAACAACCAACCAACCAAAGTGTCCATGAAGTTTCCCCCAATAAAAAGTAAACTTGAGGGCAGGGGCTATTTTATTTTTATGTTTCTATCTTCTTCACATATTGGTGCTTGATAAATGCTCATTGATTGCTTATTTTTGCTTTATTGGTGTTAGCTGGTTTAGGGGAAATCAAATCAGCAACCTTCTTCTGCATGCCTGTGCTTCCTACCATTGGTGATCGTTGCTTCTCACACTGTCCTTAAAGACTTTCTCCTTTTAACCTTCTCTGGGCTGTCAGTAAGGAGCAAACTGGGATTGTGGCATCTGCCTGATCTTTCTTTTCCTGGACTGCACATAGATATCTCTAAGCTGAACTATCAAAGAGATTTAAAGGAATCATTCTTTCAGAGTCCTTTTTTTGTTTGTTTTTGGAGAGGGGAAGGCAGGGCAATTGGAGTTAAGTGACTTGCCCAACCTAGTAATTATACCAAGTGTCTGAGGCCAGATTTGAACTCAGGTCCTCCTGACTCCAGAGCCGGTGCTCTACACACTGTGCCACCTAGCTGCCCCTCAGAGTACTTTGTATTCACCTTTCTCTTTCCTTTCCTTTCTTTCCCTTGCTCATTTGTCCATAAAAAGCACATAGCCACACACACACACTGACATCTTTGTAAACAGTTCCTTTAATGAAGCCTTTTTTGTTCTTGGGTGAGAGTAACTATGGATCAGCATGGGGATGCATCACTCCTACTCCATCTGGGAGTGAAAATACTCAAGGAAATTCCTTATTGATAATTTAAGAGTAGAAAGGTACCTTAGAAATAATTTAATTTAACTCCTACAGTTTAAGGATGAGGAAACTGGATGCAAGAGAGAATTTAAGTGATGCAATATAAAGAAAATTGCTTGAATTGTATGAAAATAAAATAAACATGAGCTTTATCAATCTGTGTCTACCTTACCTACCTTCGTATGTCTTTACAAAGAATCCATATTTAATAAATATTAATTTCCAGTTCTTACAGAATCAGAAGCAAAATTAAATATCCATGATGTTCTTATAACATTAATAATTTAGTACTCTGCAAATCCGTGATTAAATCACAATTTATGTAGCTTTCTTAATCCTAGGGCATTTTTTGCCCATATAATCCAATATCTACTACTATTAATACTATTACTAGTACTACTAGTAGTATCACAAATGTAAAGCTGGAAGAGAACTCAGATATCATCTAATATAACTCCTTCATTTTACAGGTAAAGAAATTGGCCATGGGAGATTAAGTTACTCAACCAAGATCACATAAGTAGTAAGTATTGGGAAGGATTTAAATGTAGGTTCTCTGACTCTAGTGCTCTTTCTGTTCTACAATATTTGGTCTCTGCTGACATAGCCTTTGAGAACTCTTGGTTATCTCCATATCACATTGAGATACTGGGAAAATAAACCTTTAGTGGTAGATGACTGGTAATACTGCATAGAAAACTACAGAATCAACTTTGTGGCAGACGGAAATTCAACTACCATCTGAAAATGCCCCTGTGTATCTGGGATTATGTAGCAGGGAAAACACAGGGATTGAGTTCAGAAAACACGTAAGGGATAGAAGTTGCAATTTTATTGACCTGGATCAATCAATAAATGAACAAGGATATATTTATTGAGTGCCATGCCATGAATATAGCAATGTCCCAAGAGCTATCATAAAATTATTGTTGTGGTGGTGGTTCCCAGCATTTATAGGGCACTTTAAGGTTTATAAAGGACTTCACATACATTGTCTGAGTAAAGCCTTATAACAACTCTGTGATGTAGATACTTTGGGTATTAAAAGCCTCATTTTGGGGGGCAGCTAGGTGGCACAGTAGATAGAGTACATGGCCTGGAGTCAGGAAGATTGGTCTTTCTGAGTTCAAATTTGCCCTCAGAAACTTACTAGCTATGTGACCCTGAACAAGTCACTTAACCCTATTTGCTTCAGTTTCCTCATCTATTAAATTAGCTAGAGAGGAAATGGCAATCTATTCTGGTATCTTTGCCAAGAAAACTCAAAATGGAATCATGAAGAGTTGTACATGACTCAACAACAACAAACAATGACATCCATTTTATATATGAGAAAACGATTGGTCAGAAAGGAAAGGTGTTACCATGAAATAGGTCTCTGGACGTAGAGTCAGAGGACCTGGGTTCAGAACCTGGCTCTGCTACTAGTTGTATAACCTGGGACAACTCATTTTACCTGTCTGACCCTCAGTTTTTTTTACCTGTGAAATGAAGGTGTTGGAAAGATTCTAAGGTCTCAGCTCTAAACTTACAGTGTGACCTTAGGTTCTGTGATTCCGAGGTCCTTGGTTAAATGACTTTCTCATAGCACCACAGGTAAGTATTGGAGTCAGAATTTATGCTTATGTTTTCCTAACACCAAGTCTAGCACTCTACCTACTTTAAAAACATTCCAAGTGCAATCATATTCTTAAAAATTCTAATGTATGTTATATAAATGCTTGTTTTATTTCATAAATTAAAAATAAGCAATTTTTTAAAAAATTGTTAATAAAAAATAGGTGCTGACTAATCTCCATTGGTAGGGCCAGTTTCCTCACTGGGATTTCCCTATACTGATAAAATTATATCTGGTCCATAAAAGAAATAAAAACATTGAAATATGGAAAAATTCCACATCTGATTTTATTCCTATGAGAAATGTCTGGTGAGAAAATTCCCTCTACTAATGGAGAGAAACCATTTTATAAGTTACGGTTTTAGAGAATTGCTTTAGGGCCACTGAGAGGTTCAACAACTTGTCCTTTGCCACAGCTAGTATGGGTCAGAGGTGGGACTGGTGGGACTTGAGTTCAGGTCTTTCTGACAACAAAGCTATTCTATCCCTTCTGTTATTCTCTCTGTTGACACAAGAAGTATACACGCCTCATTCTCTAAGCAATATAGAGTGTAGTTGGGGAAAGAAGACCAACATGAAGCAACTGTGGAACAATGTATGAAAGTTTATATTCACAAATCAAATGGTAGATATTGTATTCCTTTCTAAATTATGAACTCTTTGAAGGTATGGACTATGACATATCCTTGTATTCTATCTAGTTAGTGGAGAATCTTGTATATGGTAGTTAATCAGCACATTTCTATTGAATTAATATGTAATGAATAAATGTGATGGTGTACAGAAGAGGTATCTAGGAATGCCTATCCTTTGTATTAGATTGGAAATCTAGTTATCTCCCTTGGTCCCTAGTTGCCCTTTCTTTGGCACTGCTATTTCATAACCATGAGACTCACGTCATAAGAACATTAGTCACTGGAGCTTGCTGCAATTCTTATCCTTCATCATGTTTTCTTAGTTAAAGAGATAGTGGTGTACAGAGACTTCCCAATTTCCTCTGGCAGATGGACAAATGTGAGGGAAGGGCTGAGGTGCAGTTGAGATGAAAACACAAGATTAATATAGGAAGTGAAAGCCTAGAAAGGTAGATAGAGGCAAACGGGCAGATAATAAGCATGAAAATATGTTATGGCTTAATAGACACAGAAGTGGAATTAGAGTTAGTAGTTCTGTGTCCTATACCTGACTTTCTCCCTATCTAGCTGTAGAACTTTAAGGAAATCATTTACTCTTTTTACATCTCAGTTACCTAATCTGTAATATGGAAATAATCCAATCTGCCCTGATTACCTGTTCATTGGATGATGGAGTGAGTTTCCACATGACAATGTTTTGACAAGATATAAAATTACTACAAAAATGTAAATAATTTTTTTACTATTGTCCCATGCTAAGGAGTTTAATTTTATTTGGCTGGCAAAGGAAAATAATTTGAGATTCATTTTTAAACTACATTGTATGTTTTAATTTATATACATACACATGAAATGTGTATACAAATATATTTATATACACACATATGTGTAAATATGCATACAAATACACATATTTATACATATACATAGGGAGGGATATGTGTATATATACATATATGTACATATATAATATATACATATATGCATATACATACCTAGATGTATATATGAATACAAATTTGTTGCTTTTGTTGTTCAGTCATTCAGTCATATCTGATACTTCATGACCCCCATGGACCATAGCACATGAAGAGTTTCTGTTCTCCACTAGCTCCTGATTTCTGTCCAAGATCATGTTCACTGCTTCCATGAATCCTATCTATCCATCTCATCCTCTACTGTACTCTTCTCCTTTTTCTTTGAATCTTTCCTAACATCAGAGTCTTTTCCAATAAGTCCTGTCTTCTCATTATGTGACCAAAATATTTAAGCTACAGATTCAGTAGTTGTCCTTCCAATGAATAGTCTGAATTAATTTTTTAAAATATTGACTGATTTGATCTCCTTGCTGTCCAATGGACTCTCAAAAGTCTCCTCTAGCACCACAATTTGAAAGCATTGATTCTGTGGTGCTCATCTTTCTTCATAGTCCAATTCTTACAGCCATATGTTACTGCTGGAAAAGCCATAGCTTTGATATATGGACTATATCTATCCATCCATCCGTCTATCTATTTATCTGTCTCTCTATCTATCTAATCTACATATCTATATTCATTTAAGTTACTAATAATCGCCCCAATTTGACAAATTCTAGGCCATGCTCAAGGCCTTACACAAGATGCAAAGGTCAATATATGGGATTTCTGACCTCAAGGAGCTTCGTAAGGGACTTAACTTTACAGACAAATAGCTGTTAAAGGAAACTCATGTGATATGAGAATAGGAGAAGCACATTGTCAGAAGCAATTCACAGAAAGGAGAGATAGCTCCCCAAAGTTTGATATTAGTGATTGAATATTAAGCATTTAACTCTTGTGGGTTAGTTTTTGTCAGCTGACTCTCCTCTGCAAGTGAATTTCACCACGACTAATATTCATTGTATATAGTTTTATTTCTTTTCTTTCTCTCCTTGAAATCTTCATTCATTAATGTCATGCCTTGGGAATAGCAAAGAAGGATTCATGTGGACAATAAAAAGTATCTGGACCTTTGAAGGCAAACAATTTCAGTAGGTGAAATTTGGAGATGAATGTGTGTGCATGTTTGTGTGTGTGTGTGTGTGTGTGTGTGTGTTTATGAAAGGACATTTTAGCTATAAGAAAAAGCAAAAAAAAAGGTATAAAGACAGGAAAGAATGGTATGTGTTCAAAGGATGGCATGTATTTCCGTTTTGTGCCAATATAGCAGATGTTAGGACAAATGGTATAAAATAAATGATAGCTGTCTTTAAGTATCTGAAGGGAGTGACAGATAGAAAAGAGATTTGATTTGTATTTCTTTCTTCCAGAAGGAAGAAATAATAGAAACTGGTGGGTGTGGCAAGGAGGCATTTTTAGGCACAGCACAAAGGAAAACTTCCTAATAATTAGAACTACTCAGAAATGGAATGGTTTCTCTGGAAGTTAGCAGCTTTCTCCTATGGGAAGTCTTCAAGTAAAAAAAACAAAAATACAAACAAAAATCCTTTGGAAGGCCCCTTATTTGATATATTATACAAGGAATTCTTGCTTGGACATAAATTGGCTTAGATGGCCTCTGAAGTCCTTTCCATTTCTGAGATTCTGTGATTCTGTGAAATAAAGCTGGAAACACTGAGGAGGACCTTGAACACCAGGGTTAAAAAAAAAAACAAACCAAAAAACGTTTAATGGTAGATAAGAGGAAGAAATACAAAACATTGCAGGTTTAGGAGCAGAGAAATAACAAAGTTATTTACTAAGTGAAAACAGATGACAATGGTTTAACTCACTTTTAAACTGATTAATTGTTAATATGAGTGAAAAATTAGAAAATCAGGATAGTTTGAAAATATAAACTTATAATGGGGAAGAAGTAATTTATTATGTGGAAATAACATAAAATTATTTTTAAACCACTGAATTATTGAGGACTTGAAAATTCTCTTCATATTTCCATGCAGCGTTTTCATAAGATGCTTTAATATGAGCCATTAAAGGGAGACATTATGGTGCATTTTCATGGTAGAAAGGTACTGATTTTAGGGGGTATTTTCACTTGGCTTTGCAGAGTATAATTTCATGATCTATTCAAGTGTTCATTGTATTGTGACTTCCAGATCTGGAAGCTTATTCTTTATTAGACACTAATTTAGAAGAGCTTAAATGTGTTTCTATTGTTACTGCTTTGATTTGCTGAATAACTCGTTGAACAGATACCTTTTTCTTAACTCTGTTGTAATTAAAATTCACATTAAGAAGACAAAGCACTTTCCTCACATTCTCATCTTAAAATTTTAAGATTTTAAATCTTTAAATGTGTGTTTTTAAATTCACTTTTTAATAATGTTCTTCAGTTTAGGTAAGCAAATGTATAATCACAGATTTCATATAATTAAAGTCTATGCTACTTTACAAAAAATTCTATTGGTGTTATTCTTAATGTAGCATTTTGTCTAGCCCTGCCCACATTTCATGCCAGGCCCTATTTTGTACCACACTGTAAGGTTTTACAGAATTGAGTAAATATGTATGATATAAAAATACTGTTAGGTTTGGGTACCTGTGAAGCAGCCCTTCTCATATATTTGATTTAAAACTGTGTTTCTGCATCCACATATATCAGAGTCCTATATTTCGAAATCTATTTGAAAATCACCTATTAATATGTACTGAGTACAGAACCAGAGAAAGTGAGTATGTTAGAGGCCTTCAAAAGTAAGATAAATTCCTCTATTTTGGCCCTGTTGATTTTGACAAATCAATAGAGAAAAATGACTGATGAGCAACAAGTCGAGTAGACTTCATGCAGTCATTAAATCGTGTATTTGGAAAGGGACTTATAGATTATTCAATCCACCTTACCTTAGTGAGGAACACATTTTAAAATTTTATGTTTCTATTCAACAAATGGCTATTAAGTACCTACTGTGAACAAAGCACTGTGCTTGATGCTTGGGTTCTAAAGATGACAAGGACAAGGCTCTTCCCTCAAGGAACTTATCATCTTATGGCTGATAAGATACAATACAAAATATAATAATATGTTTACATAGCATTTTAGGGTTTACAAATTGCTGTCCTCACAAAAACTCTGGGAAATAGATAATTCAAGTAGTTTTATGTCCATTTTAGAGATGAAGTTCTAAGAGGTTAAGGGAATTGAGCTTGGTCACAAAGTCAGAAAATTTGATGCCTGAGGGGAGTTTCAAAGCCAAATTTCCTTGCTCCAAGGCTAGCACTCTATCCAACAACCACAACAACAACCACCATAATAGGTAACATTTATAGAGAATCTCCTGTGCCAGACACTGTTCTAAGTACTTTATAATTGTCTCATTTGGTCCTCACAACAACCCTGGAAGGAAAGAGCTATTATTATTTTCATTTTGCATGTGAGGAAACTGAGTCAAACAGAGTTGAAGCGACTTGCCCAAGGTCACAAAGCTAGCAAATATCTGAAGTCAGATTTGAATTGGTGTCTTCCTGACTCCAAGCCCAAACACTCAAACCAAACATTCAAAGTATTAGTATATTCTGAAATGGATGTTCTCAAATGGATACCTTGGAGTTACCCTCCCAAGTTAGGGAAGCTTAGAGTATTGGCCTAGAGTGACTAAAGGTATGCCTGGATTACTCAAATCAATAGCAAAAACCTAGTCTTTGTATTTGAAATATAAACTCCACAGTTTTATGAGTAAAAGACTGTGTAAACCCTTAGAGCATTTTAGAAATGAATTGTTGTTGCTACTGTTGTTGTATTAAAAGAAAAAAATGTTATAAAATTTCTTTGTGCTTCCTAAATCTCCCCTGAATCCAGGATTTCACCCTTACTGGTGCACCATACCCTCATAAAGAACATAGTATCTATGTACCTCAATAGAGGGTTTTCATGTTTATCCACAGCTTAAAAATCCATTAGCCTATGGCCAACCCCTTTTGGGACTTAGGTAGATGTACAAATTCAAGGCATGCATATAGTCAGTCTGAGATCTTTACTCTAAGCTTCCCTAACTTGGGAGGATCATTTCAGGACATCTCTTTTAGAGCATCCATTTCAGAACATATTAACACTTTGAGTGTTTGGTAGTATTTTAAGAAAAGCATGGAATTTTATCCCTTTACTAGATGCCTAGTATGAAGGTGACCCTTGATTATTGGAATCAATGTCAGTAGCTCAAGAGTAGGACTTTAGTGGAAGAATAAAATTCCATATCTATCCAAGTTCTATCAAAATCCTAAGGCATTAATATATTCTGAATGTGCATTTTGCTATAATATGAGCTAAGCCCTTCAACAAGGGCAAATTAAAAAAAAATTTGGAGGAGGGATGCAGGGAAATTGGGGTTAAGTGACTTGCCCAAGGTCACACAGCTACTAAATGAGTCAAGTGTCTGAAGCTGGAGTTGAATTCAGGTCCTCCTGACCCCAGGGCCAGTGGTCTACTCATTGCACCACCTAGCTGCCTCAACAATGGCAAATTTTATAAAGCACATGTCACCAACCTCAGTGAGTCATCATTCTGAAATTGCTAACAATTACTTCTGATCTCCAAATTTAGTAGCCTTTTTTTTCAGTTCTCATCCTTTCTGATTTCTTTGTTTCTTTGACGTAATTGATCATTCCCTATTATTCTTCCTGACATCTTTGTGGTTTTGACATATCTGATCATTCCCTATTGTAGAAAGGGCTCTCAACTGGGATCTATGATATGTTTTTTTGTTGTTTTACATTGTGAGAACTATCTTTCCATGTATTTTATGTTTATACATTTAAAACCATTTTTTTCTGAGAAGAGGCCTATAGGCTTTACCAGAGTGCCAATGGGGTGTGTCACACACACACACACACACACACACAC
>JAQQSZ010020889.1:0-10042 GCA_028646595.1 Phalanger gymnotis
TACAGGAAAGGAAGGGAAAGGGGGATGGGAGGGGAATGGGGCGACGGAGGGGAGGGCAGCCATCTTGGAGTGGGGTGGGGAGGAAATGGGGAGAAAATTTGTAATTCAAATGCCTGTGAAAATCAATGCTGGAAACCAAACATTTCAAAAATAAATTTAAAAATAAATACATAAATAAAAAAAATAAAAAAAGAAAGCTGTCTAAGACAGGGAGTGGTTATGTGATGTCCAGGATCACAGAGTTTACTGTGTCAACGACAGGGTTTGAACCCAGATCTTTCTGGGTCCAAGTTCAGCTATCTGGGCAGCATCACCACCACCTCTCTCATCATTAGCTTATAAATTCCTTGAGAATAGGGCTTTTGTCTTATGTTTGTGTCCTCAGTGCCTAGCATAGTGCATTACTTAAAATAAGAACTTAATGCATGCTTGCTGAATTTCTTAGAGTCATCCAAGTATACATTATATCTTCCTCCCACAAATCCAACAAAAAGGTGGCCTTAAGTAGAGGTTTTGCGTATTTTTGGAGCCATCAAGGTGGGCGTTCCACATCTTTTCATTAGCAGGTAGTTCCATATTAACAGTGCTGTTTGTTCAGTCATTTCAGTTGTGTCCAATCCTTAATGACCTCATTTGGGTCCTGAATCCAAATCTAGTTATAATTGATGAAAAGTTATACAGACCCAGTGAGAACATCATTTAACTATCAGCTTGGCAGGTCACCAGTGCAATGTCCCAGGTATCTGTGTTGAGTCTGAGACTACTGAACATTTTATCAATGGCTTGGATAAAAGCATCATAGGCTCATCAGATCTGCAGATGATGCAAAGCTGGGAGGGACAGGTTGTAATGTACTGGATGACTGGAGTCAAGATGACAGAAAAAAGATCTTGCTGGACTAGGGCATTGGGCTGGATCTATGAAGACCAAGTAGGGATACATAGAAAGTTTTAGTCTTGGGCACAAAAGAAATCAACTTCACAAGTATAGGATGCGGGAGTTTGCCTGAAAAAAATCGGAGGTTTTATGAGTCAACAATGCATGTCAGCCTGAAAAGCTCATGTGATCTTGGGTTGCAGTAAGACAAGCATTGCTTCGAGACTAAGGAGGTGATATACTCCCTTTGTACTCAGGCCACATGTAGACTATGTTCACTTTAGGGAGCCAGAGACATGGCTAAGCTAGACTTTGTAGAGAATGGCAGCCAGGAATGTGAAGGGCTCTGAATTTGTGTCGTAGAAAGACCATTTGAAGGAGTTGGGAATGTTTAATATGGAGATGCCTTGGGAGGATGTGATGGGGAATAGCACTCAAGTTTGTGAAGGACTGTCAGGTGGAAGAGACTTATTCTGATGGTCCCAAGAGAACAGTAGAAGGAGCATCAGATGGAATTTGTGAAGTCAAATTTGGTTTGATAGCAGGAAAATCTTACAAATGTCTAAAAATGGAAGGCAGTGCATGGGTGATTGGGGGTTCCCACCCTTAGAGGACTCCAAGCAGATGGGATGACCCCGTTATATATGCTATGGTTAGAAAGCCTTTATGGGATGGGTCGAACTTGATGGCCCAAAAGTCTGAAATTTTGTGACTCATTCTGAAGGAGAAGCAGGGGGGGAGTACCAGATCCGTTCTACTGATTGCTGTTTACATGCTTGTTTTCCTCATAGGAGCTGAACCACTTCTAAGTATGTCAGGCTTCACCAGGTTTTCACACTGGAAAAGCTCTTTTTGCTCTGTTAGAGTGAAATCATAATGGCTTTATTCTGCACTACGGACATTCCCCTATCACAAAGAGTGGACTCCCTGTGGTAGGGAGGGAGATACATCAGATGAGCAGGCATGGATGGCTTGTGATGTTTGTTATTGAAGGGAACATACAGGCTGATAAAATCACAGAGCTACTGAGTATAGCTTTGCCTAAGAAGAATCATGGATGTAATGGCTGGAGTGTTGCACTTGGAATCAGGGAGACTTGAATTCAAACCTCCCCTTGGCCACTAACTCTGTAACCATGGTCAAGTAGACAGGTTATGTTTTGGTGGCAGGAGTTCACACACAAGGTATCCCAAACTGGTGAAATCTCAAGGGCTTGGTATATTGGCACAGGGTCATAGAATCATAGATACACTTGAAGGGACCTTTGGGGCCATCCAGTCCAACTTTTTCATTTTACAGATAAGAAAACTGAGGCCTAAAGAGAAGTGCTTGTCCAGTTACAAATGTAGTAAGTGGCAGAGTTGTGATTTTAATCCAGATGTTTTGTCTCCAAATCTGTGCTTTTCATTGTTCCACTGTCTGTTCAACCTAATGTGGTTAATTGGTTCCAGGAAAATTTGGCTTGAGGGCAGATAACATTATGGGAAGTAGTTCATCCCTTAGCAGCTGAGAGACCAATAAGTATAAAGTCAATGATGGGGCTTAGGGACACTTCTGGGGTGAAGACCATCCCAGGGTGGTTTTGCTCTGGTTTGAGGCCTTAAGATACTATACGAGGGCGTAGAACATGATGGCAGAGGTTATTCTGTTACCCTAAGAAAAGTTATTATAAAATAACAGACAGTTGTTGGAGCAACATGGAACTAGATATACCTGTATTTAGAAGTTTAGTGGAAGAGTGGTTATTCATGGTACATGGGAAAGAAAGCTAGAGAAATGGGTCCTTTTAGGGATCAGGATGTGGGTTTCAATTACCTTTTTAATTTGTGCTCTACTACTGTTGGGCCATTCTTAATTTTTCTCTACATGAAGAAAAGTATGTATGTTATTCTATTTTCTCTTTCTGGCTAATAACTTTTCATTTTTGTTTTTAAATAGGCTTCTGGAACACTTGGTTCAAAAAGAGAGAGAATACCAGAATTTCCTACGGCAGGCTCTTGAACAGAAAACTCAAGAATTGTACCTTCTTCAGTTACGGTCCACATCTACTGGTGAGATAATTTTCTACTTCCTGAGACTTCAGTATATGCTAAAGGTCTGCACATCTGGAATACCTGGGGACTCCCTAAGCTGGAGGAGGCATAATTGTTGGAAGCTTTGATCATCTTTTCAATTTTTTAAAAGTATTCTCAAGCTTTCTTTAATAATCCATCCCTGATTATGAGGGATTACGACAAGTTCATTGGCCTAACCCTAACTCTAAATATGCACCATGTTTCCCCCTTTTGAGAGCTGGAGAAGTCAGGTGACTTGAACTCATGGAAGACAGGCCCCCTCCTGCCACCTCTTCCCTGCCATCTTTTCACCATTTTCAACCTGTGCTTTCTTATTTATTCTCCTTAAGAGAGAAAACAAAACAGACTAGGAGTTGCTTAGCTCTACCTTCCTGTTCTGTCAGCCAGTTACCTCCTTCCTATCAGTCCATTCAGGGATCCCAACCCTTTCTTGACAATCTTCTTGTCAACAACCATAGCTATAAAACGCCCTTTATTTATTTACAATTTACAATTCATCCGGAGTCTCCACTGTTCTTAGGGGACCTTGCCTTGCCTCCATTACTTAAAGATATTTGTCTTCAATTTGCCCTTGTTCCCATCTCTTAGACATGCCCTCTTAACTTGGGCATTGGTTAGACAGTTACACTAATACTAAGTTAATATGCAGTCACACTGGCCTCTTTTGTGAACATGGGCTTTGTAATGACCATAGATATGTTGGAGCTTCCCAGGACACTGGAGTAACACAGCCACCAGCTAATCAGATGGACTTCTGAAGCCCAAGGCTGCTTGACATACCCATGATCTTTTGCCAGTGAACTCTAGCCAATTTTGGAGGTGCCTGTAGCTGCCAGGAACCACAGAACCAGCACTGACTAACTCAAGGGCAACCTTGAGCTGCAGCTACAGACTCAAGACCTTGCTTGAGACTTTCTCAACACTCTCTAAACATCCTGCTTCCTGACTTACAGACGCTTGCTTCCTTAATCTTCACTCTCTGCCCAAAAGCCTCTAGAAGCTCTATTATTTCACCCTTTTCCCCTTTGAGCAGCTGAGAGCTCTCTTCCTCTCTGTTGCCTTGCAAGGTCTTCTCAGAAAAGAAATGCATTTGTAATCTGTGATTGGACTCTTTCCTTTAGGATCCCTTTTTGGGACTAGAGGGCTTCCTTTAACACTTTAGATACTACAGTTATCCCTTCCATGTAGCAAGGGTTAGGAGTGTAGTGCTCTCACAATCTGGAACGTCCACGTAAAATTTTGTAGCCCTCTCTTCATACCAGAGAAATCTGAATTTTTTCCTTCTTTTATGGAATATTTACATTCCTTTATTGTAAAATTTGGATTAAGCATTTGGTCCTAGGCTCTATGTCATCTGCTGGCCTTCACATGTTATTTGCAGCTTCCACAAAACTCCCCTAGAATTTGCATTTTATTTCTTATGCTGATCCACAATATATTGAAACTGCGATGAGGAAAGTCATAATGTGGAAGGGATAGTCATTCTATTTAATTCAATAAACACTTAGTAAGTACCTGTCTGTTTTTCATGAGGCCCTATGGTAGATGCTGAGGATGCAAAGACAAAACCAAGAAACCAATCCTTCCTCAAGGACATTATATTCTACTGGAGGTTATGTGTGTGAAGAATGGGAGTTGGGGAACACATACACACGTGTGTGTGTGTGCGTATAAGTATGTATGTATATGTATATGTGTGTGTATAGATGTGGGAAAATGAAATTTAAAAGATATGATTTCCAGAATGGGTCGTATGTTTGCTAACAGTAACAATAATGCATTTATATAATGCACTAAGGTTTGTGCTTTAGAGGTATTATCTCACCATTTGCTCCTTACAACCCTGGGAGGTATATGCTATTATCCCCATTTTACAGATGTGTAACATGAAGGGCAGTTTGTAAACAGAAAGGGGGATTCAAGGGGCACAGTGAATAAAGAGCATATTTATTCACATGTTGTCTCCCTGAGTAGAACATAAGTTCTGTGAGGGAAGGGACCATTTTTGCCTTTCTTTTTGTGCCTGGTGCTTACTTAGCTCAGAGCCTGACATTTAATAAATGCTACATAAGTGTTTATTGATTGACTATGTAAAGTAGGACAGGGACACAGAAGTATGAAGAAATGGGGGATAGTGGCCGGGGAAGGGGACTCCTGCCTTGTCATGCCCCTTAGACAATACATGACATTTAGTGGGTGATCAATACCTGAGGGGGAAGCAGAGGCAAGCCTTTGGTTCTGGCTAGTGGTCAAAGTGTTGGGGTCAACAGGTCAGTTCTGTCCTAGGGCTCCTTCGGTTGTTGATCATATTCTTTGTTGGTGTGGGAGTCACAGGATGGTCTTTGGTCCTGGACTGAAGGCTGGCATAGAAGAAGAATGGTCGCAGGACACAGGACAAGTCCCTGGTCCTCCCTGATGGCTAACACAGAGATTGGTGGAGACCTAAGGCCTGGCTAGTTATAGAAGGCAGGTCTGAAATACTCATTGTCTAATCACCATTTAGGTCACAGTCTACTCCAGGGCTTATAACATTGAATTACTTCCTCCAGATATGAACTGCTCCGCTTTGGACATCCATAGGATCTTCTGCCTCGTTAAGTGTCAGTTTCATTTTCTTTGCCTTGCACTATTTATTCACAGATGTCTGGACTCTTTAGCCAATCTGAAACACCATTGGTTTACTTGCTTATTATGTTGATGTTTGCGTTTTTGGTCATTTTAGTCCTTTTCCCCCCCAATAGTGCTGTATTGCTCACTTTCTAACTCCCTCCCTTTCACTGGGGGCTGGACTTCAAAGCCATCTCAGTCTCCTCTCACAGTGGGCACTTTATGATTCACCAGCCTTGGTCTTTGCCCTACGTGACTTCTGAGGGGACAGAACTGGCCCCAGCTGAGTGCTGGGCTATCTCCTTCAGGCTTAGTACATGTACATATATACCTCTGTCCTGCCCAGTTTCCTGTTTCTGTTATCTGGCTGTCCTGTATTGTGGCACAGAGTGCTGCTAAGTTGCCACTGCAGCCTAAGTAAACTTCTTGGGCAGAAATATCTAGCATTTCTCTAAACAGTTCTAATGGGATGTGAATCCAGGTCCTCTGATTCCCAATGTCAGTATTGTACTACATTGCCTCAATAGCAATTGATGAGCTGAACTGCCATTTAGATTTGTAACTAATATGGCAGACAGATCCTGGAGTTATAATTAGTTTCCATTTTATATCTACATTCAGCTGTGCCATCTTTATAAAAAGCTCCATTTATGTTACATAAAATTCACTTTTAATTCTGTTACAGATAATCTGGTTACTCCGATACGACCTCTTGACTCACAGGTGCAAAGGGCAGACAGTGAGCTCACAGACTGGTTGAAACTACAAGGAGCTGACGCTAATACAATTGGGAAGGTAAAATAACCACAAAACTATGGAAATTGTAGCTTTAAAAGCTGATTGTCTCTCATATAGTTGGTGTTTCTTTCAGATTGTTGAAGAGGGTTACACGCTTTATGACATTCTTAATGACATCACTAAGGAAGACCTACGATATCTTGGACTTCGGTAAGAACATCCTCAAACAAAAGCTGGAAGAAAACTAGTTCATCTAGAAAGGCCAAAACCATGGCCAATATTCAGAAATTAGAGTGAGGAATGTTTTTTAACAGGGGTGGGGAACCTATGGCCTTGAGGCCACATGTGGCCCTCTAGGTCTTCAAGTGGCCCTCTAGGTCTTCAAGTGGGGCCCTTTGACTGAATCCAAACTTCACAGAACAAATTCCCTTAAATAAAAGGATATAAAAGTCCTAGTTATGGGTTGCTGGGGATTTTGTAGAGCAGAAGTGTTGGATTCAAATAAAAATGGAGGCCACTAACCTTTACATAAAGATTCTGCTGGCCACGTTTGACTCAGAAAATCACTAGTAAATATTATCAATGTTAAAGATAAAAAGTTTAATTAGTTAACAGCTAACAGCTAATTGGCTGTTGGCCAATTCCCTATTCTATACTATTTTTATTTTGTTCAGTATTTCCCAATTACATTTTAATCTGGAGTGTTGCTTGCCAGAATGCAGCCTTCAGGCAGAATGTTTGACATCTTTATTATAGAGGAGGGTCATGTACAGAATTCCAGATCTGGAATTTATAAATCCTTACACACTCTAATACTTCATAAGCCATCAATGTGCAGACAAAGCATGTACTGTACTTGGTTAATTTTGGAATAATGACGATGGGTTTGTACTAAACTTGGAATACTTTTTTTTAAACCTAGGTCGCATTTTCTAGTTAGCACATCACAATCTGAGGTACTCTGGCAATGGCACAGTATCTAAATGTCAACTTCTTACTAGGATTAGTACATTTCTGATCTGATCTAATTAGTAATACTATGTTGATATCTAATGGTGCTGATCCCTAAGCACAGCAGAAGCCTTAGTACTTTGCTATCTTTCACTTAATCTGAGGCAGCTAGATGGTATCCTGGGATAAAGTGGTATACTTGGAGTCAGGGAGATCACAGAGCCATCAAAAGCATTTAAATTCTGCCTCAGATAACTAGCTGTGTGACTCAGCCTCAATTTCCCAGTCTATAAAATTGGGATAATAAAGCAATAACCTTGCAGGATTGTTGTGAGGCTCAAGAGCTTTTACATATTTAAATATGTAAAGCACTTTGCAAATTCCAGACTATATAAATGCTAGTTATTTTCTCTTCTTTTAAATCTCTATTGCACATAAGATTATGTTCAATTTGATATTGTAGGTGTCATATCACATCAATCAACATTTATTAACCGATTACTATATGCCAGGCACTGTATTAAGGATACAAAGGAAGGAAAACAGCACCCCCCCACACCAAGGAGCTTACAGTCTAATGGTAGAGACATGACATGGTCATAAATAGGCATCTATAAGATGGAGTAGACAAAGTGGCTTTAAGAGGCAGAGGCACCTGGTAGCTGGGAAAGGCCTGCAGAAGGTAGCTTTAGAAGTAATTCTTGAAGGAAGAAAGGGATTTGAAGAGGTGGAGGTGAGGAAGGGTAGAGCATTTGAGGCATGAGAGATAGTGCAAGGATAGGCATGAAAAGTGGAGTACATTGTGTAAGGAACTTCGAGTGGGCCTGAAGGGCTAACCCTGAAAGGGAATAAAGCAGAAAAAGACTAGAAAGATAAAAAAGTTTAGGGAAAGCTTTAAATGTCAAACACAAACTTAAGCAGGGAGCCAGTGGAGTTTGGTTGAGTGCAGTAATGTGGACCAACCTGCTGTGTGGAAGACACAGGCTGGGAGACCAATTACAAAGCTATAGCTAGGCCAGGGGTGGAGAATCTGTGGCCTTCTAGGTCCTTGGGTGCAGCCTTTTGATTGAGTCCAAGTTTTACAGAATAAATCCTTTTATTAAGGACTCTAGGCAGTAAGATGCCTTGAACTAGGGTGGTGGCTATGTGAAGAGTAGACAGAAACAAGATTGGGCAACTGACTAGACAGATGAAGTGAGTCAGAAGTCCAGGATGACTGCAAGGTTGTGAAGTAACTGGAAGGATGATGGTGTCCTTGATACTGATGGGGAAGTTCAGAAGAGGGGTGAATCTTAGTGGTAGGACGATTGAATTCTAGTAGGACAGGAAGGGTTTGAGATGCCTACAGGACATGTAGTTAATGTGAGACTGAGGCTCCAGAGACTAGGGCTGGATCTATCAGTCTGAGTGTCATCTGCAAAACAGACCCAACTTTCTATTTGCTATGACAAAAGAAAGATTTCAAATAGTTGGTTTTCATATTTCATAGAGCCACCAAGCCTTAGAGTTCCCTGGATCCCTGAGTTTCCCTTTTAACAATCATGCTACCAAGTGGGGGATGGGTAAGGCATAACTTCTCATTCAGAAGAAGACTAAGTACTTATAACAGACTGTTTACTTCGTGAAGCAATTAATGGCTCAGCTAGAAATTTAGGGTCTTCAAAGAAAAATCTTAGTCCAGTCATCTATCTTCTTTAGGGACAAGAGGAGAAAAGGCAGAGGGACACAATGAGGCATTTAAAATAAAAGGAATGCTTTCCCTGTGTAACCTTCCACTAATCCCCCATCTGTAGGAGGAAAGGTAGGACTGCTTGGAGAAGGGAAATAGAGTTCATTAAAAATCAACCTATTTCTCACTGGCAAATTGATTACACCGCACTACAGTGTGTGTTCTTTAGATGATCAATCACTTACAGTAAATGAGGGGATTAAATTAAATTAGGGATCATGTTTTAGAACTCTGCTGAGGGTCCCACCCTCTAAGGAGCTGTTAAAAGCTAATGACCTACAGAACCATACATTTGTCCATTTCCTTCAAAATAACTTCTTAATGGGAACTTTTTTTTTTTAAATCCTCATAGTGGTGGTCTTCTCTGCAGAATCTGGAACACAGTCTCAAAGCACAGACAACAGGCTTGTGAACCCTTACAAATCAAATATCAGGTTTAATCACAGTAAAAAAAAAAAAAAACCAAAACCAAAACCCAGAATAATAGCTGTGGAAATGAGTGAGTTAAACATTCCACATCTTTCTCTGTTACACTTCTTGTAAATATGTATACAAATTCTGCTATTTTTATGCAATATTGTTTAATTGTTTATTGTTCAATTAACAATTTAGGAATTTAATTCTAAACAGATTATTTTACAAAAATCGATGTCATTTAGGATATATCTAATAATGATACATTTATGAAAACTGAAATAAATATGTAGACATAACATTATATAAAATTGTGTCATATCCAGCTAAAAGAATGCTTATTTAGGCATGCCAGTGCATCCTGATTTTTTTTTAAAAGAACAATTTAAACTTACTAATTGAAATATATACATTTGTTTTATAGCACTTTCTGGGAGAGTGAAAGAAATGAATTATTATAGTAAAATAACTACTAACTGTTAGTACTGCAGCTTTACAAAGACAGGCTCATTAACATATAATTAACAGTTAGCAAAGGAATATTTCTTATTGTACTTAAAAACCTGAAATTTAAATGTAAATATGTAATTTTCAAGAGAAAAACAGCTTTGTGTTTATGTATATAGAGAAAAGTAAATTATTTGATTTTTTT
>JAQQSZ010020890.1:0-10042 GCA_028646595.1 Phalanger gymnotis
CTCTCTCTTCTTGCATCAATAAGAATCCATTAATATTTCCTATTAATAATGGTATAAGAAAGGATGTATTCTTAGAGTAATTTCAGAGGAGAACTGAGGAACACTGGGGCCAACATGGAATGGCTAGCTATCCTGGGAGGGAACCCTAACTATAAAACAGGATGTGCTCCCATCATTTCTGAAGTATATGATGACAGGGCCTGGCCTTGGCCAGTGGAGAACAGGGAGCAATCTGATAGGGCACAGTAAGTGCTTAGGCGCTGAAACTGCTGAAAAACAAAATCATGTTAGGGATCCTTTCATCCACCTGGGAAAGTATATAAATGTTCTGACCATTCCTAGGTACCAGACAAAAGTTTGTGTTAGCCAACAATTACCCGGAATCTCGGACATGAATCTAATCACTACCCTGAGAATCACTCTCTATAATTAAACTATGTAAAATCAGCCATGAATTCCACAATCAATCCTCTCTATACATGGCCAGTTTAAGAATGGTTCTGCACTTTGATTCTTTGGAGGAATAATCTGAAATTCAGTTTACCATAATCTAGTGAAGAAGATGTTAGAAATCATGTAGAGGACTGTGATTTGGGCAAGGCCTCTATTGCTTTCCTCAATATTTGGGGAAGAATAACTCTCAACTAACATCCTACTTGGTTGTCTAATCATGTCACAAAAGTCACCCTGGGTTCTCACGGGCTCTATGAGAGGAACACGATTTCTGACTGGCTCTACCAAGCTGGAAGTGCTCTGAGTACAGGCCAATGGTGGACTGAATATCTGTCGTCTGAGCATCAATCCAACTAAGATTCAGAAGAGGCTTATCACTAGGGTGACCCCAGGGGGGGTGAAATCTTTAGCCAGAGCAATTTGAGGGCTTGTTTATCTGAGCCGATCAATAAAGCATTTATTAAAAGCCTACTATGGGCTAGACCCTGGAGATACAAGTACAAAGAATGAAACAGTCTCTATTTGTAATGAATTTATATTCTAAGGAGGAACCCAAAGACATAGAGATGTATATTTGTATGTGTGTATATGTACATATTGTTTATATTGTATATATTACATATATTTATATATAATATATACCTGTGTGAATATATACACATATGTACTATATACACACATATTATCTATACACACATACATGTACACACACACACACAGTAGTTAAATACAAGGCAGCTTGAGAGGGAAGGCACAGGCATTTGGGAAGAAATCAGGAAAGACTTCATACAGATGATGGTACCTGAATTGCATCATAAAGGAGGAGATGGGCTGTGAGGAAGAGTTAACCAGGGAGTCCATTTCTGGCAGAGAGACAACAGATTAGAGTACTACGAGTGAGGAACAGAAAGAAAGTCCAAATGGGGGAGAACGCCCAATGATGCCAGAAGGATAGGCTTTACGTGCTAAGTAAAGGAGCTTATATGTTATCCTTGAGGCAATAAGAAGCCACTATAATTGGCTGTGTAGGGGAGTCCTATACATGGCTAGCTCTACCCTTAACATGAATTACTCTGGCAGCTTGTGGAGGATAGACTGGGGTTGGCAGAGTATGAGATTGCATCAGTGAAATAACATGCCTTTGAAATATTAAAAAAGTAATAATCCACATCCCTAACTTACAGTAATGTTGCATAAGTTTTGTTTTGTTTCAAACTGGATATCTGATCTCACAGGTTGGGGAATTCCCAGTGAGAAACTCCTTCTATCAATTCAGATTAGGTAATTCTCTGAAACTTGCAGTCTTTGTGAGTTGCCTGGGAGAATTAAAAGGAGTAATTTGCCCAAGCTGACATAACCAGTCTGTGTCAGAGGCAGAATTTTAACTCAGGTCTTTCTGACTTCAAAGTCGGCTCTCTATCTCCCTCAGCCCCCGCCTTTTTTTTTTTTTTTTTTGCCAAACTGCATCAATAAAACGAGTTAATAGATTGAATATAGTTTGGAAATAAAAACACTCTCAGGCTAGAAAAAGGGAGTGGTAAGTCTGTCTCTGGGAGAGCATGGGAAAAAGCACTTGTATTAGCTGAATGGCACACTGGTACTTCCAAGACACAAAGGAATAAGAAAGCCTCCAGCATGATGGGTTAGATCTCCCATTGAGGATTCGGGATAAAAGGTCATATGAGATGAGAAAGCATGGGAGGCTTGTGACGTGTTTCAGAAGTGCCCACATGAATGAAGTCATAAATTTTACCAAGTGTCAAAGTACAAATTTAAGGTATTAGTATATTTAGAAAGAGGCTCCTTCTTCGGTCCCTTCACAGCCTTATGTGTCTAAAGCACTTTGCAAAACGAACAAGTTGCTTCTCACTACAAAATGACTCTTGTGCAGACTTTGGGAGGGGGTGTGGGAAAGAGATTTCATAATATATCTGGCTTTTCTCTTTGGCATGGTTTCATGCACAAAGATAGGAAAGTAAAGACTTATCTACACTTCCGGGATGGGGCATGGGGCAAAATTCCTGATGCCAAATTCACAAAAAATAAGGGCTGAGATTTTTTTTCTTTAGCAAAAGAACCCATCTTGATCTAACTTCCAGGTCAATTTTTAGATTCTGCATAACAAAAATGGGCTTTACATCACAGTAAGTAGAAAAGAAAATCTCATAATCCTCCAGATTGCATTTTCTTTATCAGAACCCCTTTATGCTGACCCAGAGAAAATATTTTTTAAATGTAAAAATGGAAGGTATGCCTGTTGTTCATCTGCAGCTGGTCTTCCTTTGCTATTAAGCTTAATTATTACAAATAACACTTTCCAGCTTTGAGAGAAAGAGATTGAAAATTTCTAAACACAATTGACTTCCCAGCATAGAAGATTAAGCGGTCTTCCAGCCACACCGCGGAAGTGTGATTTTTCATTTATTCAATTTGCATAGTTCCACAGCTACCCTAATACGTTTTCTTCCTTTCCTTCTCACTATAATAGCTTTCCTCTTTGTTTTGGTTCTCCTCAAACCATGATTCACTCTCTTTCTTGGAGGATTCCTGAAGTATGCATATTTCCCCCATAAAACACCTAAATCAACCACTCCTGATCGCAGCTTGTTTATGCTGATATTAAGATGCTTGCCCAAGGACACCATAGGTTTAGTTCAAACTGATAGAGCTAGCACACAACTGACCTGCCCTGCTTTTCAGTCTTAAGCAAATTCTCAAAAGTGGGTGGGGTGGGGGGGGGGGATAGTATGGTCCCAAGTTGCCTCGTGGGAACAAGAATATTTTGGTACCTAGGGAAGAACAATTCTGATGGCTGTGAATAAGATAGGGAATGAGATGGGATAATGGGTTTCAATGAGGATTAAGAGTCCGAGAAATATTCAACCTCAGGTTTTGTTTTAACAGAAAAACACTGCTGTTGTTAATAAGATGCCTAAACTGAAGCCACTTTGGGAATTTCCTGGGTTTTTTGTTTTAGGACTCTAAAGTACTTGCAGTAGATAGAGCACCAGGCCTATCATTAGGAAGACTCCTCTTCCTGAGTTCAAATCTAAGCTTACTAACAAATACTTACAAATCTCAGACTTACTAACTGTACAATCCTGGGCAAGTCACTTGACCCTGTTTGCCTCAGTTTCCTCATCTGTAAAATGAGCTGGAGAAGGAAATGGCAAATCAATCCAGTATCTTTGCTAAGAAAACCCCAAATGGGGTCACGAAAAGACAAACACGGCCATTACACAAATCAATCCAGTATCTTTGCCAAGAAAACCCCAAATGGAGGCACAGAGAGTCAGGGATGAGTGAAAAAACTGAACAACAAAATGTGCCAAAGACTGTCCTAGGTCCTGCTGATAAAAATACACACAAGCAAGATGGTTTCTGCCCTTCGTGAATATATATTCTAATGGGAAAAGATATGTAAAAGTGCGGTTTGAAGGGGTCGGGGAAGCCGAGTATCATGATTTGAAAGTGATGCAGCAGAAGTGAGGAGGAGTCCTGGATCCAGGAGAGTAAAGGTAAAAACTCAGCTTTCAGAGCCCAGCATGGCTCCAGCTGGTTTCTCTTTCAAGTGAGGCAAATTGTCTTGCCACTGGACTCCAACAACCCTGGAGGAGAGAGTAAGGCTGGCTTTGCACAGCTCTGCCTCATATACAATCATGCAATCCATACGAAAGTCATTGGTTTTCTTCGAGAACGAATGATGAATGATAACAACAAAGAGTAGCAGAAAGAGGGATGGACTTGGAATCCAGGGAGTGAGGTTCACAAGCCAGCCCTGGCACTAGCTAAGTAACTATGGGCAAGTCACTTCACCTGTAGGGAGCCTCACTTTCCTGATCCATAAAATAGGAATGACAGTAACAGCCCAGTACCTAACTCATAAAGCTCTCGTAACAAAAGTACTCTGTAATCCTAAAAGCATTACATACACATAGGTTGTTATCACTATTGTGAGATAATAAGAAAAATGAGAGAACCATTTCCCTGAAAACGTGACCATCATATAATATAATAAAAAAAAACCCGGCAAACTGACCCATTCAAGAAAATCCTGTTTAAAGCAAATGTCAAAGAGCTGGCACAGAACTATTTTTTTTTATTCTTTTGCTCCTCATTTGAGCTTTCTGTTCCATGAAGCTATTTTAAATAAAGGTTCTGAATTTTTTAAGATGAAAATGACATTACCATTAATCTTCCCTGGGATCAAAGTGCTGCTTATCTGCTCTAAGTCTTCTCCCTCAAGGCAAGCACATGCCTCCCCCTCATGGACGGAATTCTTAATTTGCAGAAGATGTAGTAATGGCTAGATGATAAAACAAGAAAATTCCTTTCCCTTGATTACCCGCATTTCTCATATATGAATAAATAAAGAAAGCTCATTTGGATTGTACGTAGGAATAGTTTCAATAAATATGTATCTAAAACAAGAAAGTCCCAAAAGAATTCAACCAAAAAAGTGAGGAATCTTTCAAAGAAAAGTCACCGTGAAATTATGAACCACAATTACTGATGCACAATCACTATGTGTATGTGTAGGTGTATAGCATACACGTGTATGTATGTATGTGTGTGTATAAAACACATAAGTAAGGGTAAGGTAATTGTTCATTTCAATTGAAAATTACCATGCAATCAAGATGATGTCAGATTTGTGCTTGAATATTACTTTTTTTAAAAAAAAAAATCACAGAAGAAACCTAAAAACAATTTAGACATCCTAAAGACCCAGAATTCCATAGGACATCCTCAATGCCCTCCATGGTCAGTCAAAATATATTGGTCTAACAAACCACACAGGAAAAATCAGATTGATGGAAAAATGTTTGCTGCGCAGATTATGACATGAAGCTAGAGTCTACTGAGGTAATCTCTCGATACATTTATCTCAGAGCAGCACTGCAAAACAACTGACTGAACACTGGCTTCCAAACTGAATAAGGAGAGGAAAAGAGAAAGAGTGAGAGAAAACCAGAGAGAAAGAGACAGACCAAGTGAAGAACAAGAGCACCGTAACATACTTTTAACAATCTTATATTATTTCCTGACATAAACATCTTTCTTAAAAAATTGTTAAAAATTAATGATAATCATCCTTCTATCTCTCCCACCCTCTCTCTCCATTTAAAAAAGAAAAGAACCCTAGAACACCTTTCCTATTGACTGCAAATATCATGGAATACCACTATCTGAAAAACAACAACCACCACCCTAAAAACTAAAATTGTAGGTACCCAAACAGGAAATGAGGAGACAAATGCTGGGAGTAAATAAGATGCAATATATTAGCAATGATCCTTTCAACCAGTAAGAGACAAAAGAGATACTATTTTGGCAACTATGTTCAGAGAGAAGGCTAAACTGACTATAGTATGAGAAAAAAGAAAGCAACAGATGACTTGAGTGCAGTATTACGTGCTTACATAATAAAAGCTTACTGACAGATATACTGATTGTACCCTTGAAATATTAAGAAGAAAGAAAAGCCCTAGAGAAAGGACTCTAGCACAGGGTGTAAATCTTTTGCAGTCAATCTATATGGAATCATACAGACAAAAAGGGAAGGGGAAAGAAACAAACATTAAGCAGCTACCACATTCCAGACACTGTGTTAAGTACCTTACAAACATTTTCTCCTTTGATCCCCACAACAAACCTGCAAGTAAAATGCATTTTATCCCTATCTTCCTCCACCCTTGCTTTTTTTTCTCTTTTACACTTGAGAAAACTGGAGCAAGCAGAAGTTACATGATTTGCCAGGGGTCACATAGCCAAGAAGTGTTTGAGGCTGAATCTGAATTCTGTTTTTTCTGACTCAGTGATACACAGGATAAGAAGATGTGGTTGGATGGTACACTAAAGAGTTTAGGGATACATTCTAATAGTGAAGAACACATTAAGTAAAAATTTCCATTTAAATCTATTAAGCAGTAAGCTTTCTGTGAGCTTTTCATGTCACTGTAGATGGTGAACATAAAGTTTATTTATGCATGTGTATTATCTTATATGCAGACACATTCTATTTGACCTTAATATAGGTAATTAACTCTTTTCCTCATAATTTATGTTGGGTGTTTATTCATTTCAAGCACAATCCACTGAATATTTAATAAGGATAAGGTAATTGTAGTAAGGCTAGATTTAGAAAACCAACGTTTGCTGATTGAAAACTGCATTGTTATTTCCCCAAATGAGGGGGAAATGCATTTTTAAAATGCACACATGTAACTATCATCTCAACGCACACCCAAAAAATGACTTTGTTGGTCACATCTTATGCCTGCCTCATTGTGAAGGGACACATGCAGGGAGAAGAACTTTGAGATGATGCATTCAAACCTTGGCTTTCATCAACTCACTTGCTAGTAGAAATATTTAGGGTTGACCAAGAATGTTGAAAATATCTGACTCCGAAGAATTAGATTAACACCATCAATTCACATCACCACAGCTTTTCCTCAGAAATCTAGTTCTGCTAACTATGGTTTAGTCTAAACCAACAAATGAGCTGCCTTCACAGGGAAAGCACTGTCAGTATAGGGTGTCTCATTCATGAAATTTTGAGAGCTGCCTCTGTCTTACTAACCCAAAACACTTGAACTGTACTTGGGATATGCACTATAAACTTACAGAATACAAAGAATGAATTCAGAAAATCACAGAATTTCAGAGTTGGAAGGGATCCCAGAGGCCATTTAGTGTGAATGAATGAAATGAATGAAAAACATTTATTAAGCATTCTGCATGAGATAAGCATTGGGGATACAGACTGAAGGCTGCAAGGCAATCCCTTTCTTCAAGGAGCTTTCATATATATATATATATATATATATATGTACATGTATACGTATATAGCGTGTGTATGAGTGTGTGTGTGTGTGTGTGTGTGTGTAAATGAGTGGTGGTGGCCAAGAGAAGTGTTTTGGTAGTTTTTTTTTTCTGGAGCATAGGAGAATGACCAAGAAGTGTTAGCACTTAAACAAGAATACCTTCTAATAGGGGTTCTTAACCTTTTTTGTGTCATGGACCCCTTTGGCAGTCTGGTGAAGCCCATGGACCCTTTCTCATAATGTCTGATTACAAAGGAAATCAATTATATTGAAATACAGTTATAAAACTTTTAAAAAGTTCCTAAACCCCCGATGAAGAATTCCTGCTCTACAACATGCCAAACAAGTGGTTTTCTAGGTTTTGCTTGAAAATTTTTAGTCAATCAACACACATTTATTAAATGCCTACTATGCTCCAAGCACTGTATAGCAATAATTTCCAATAACATTCAGCAACATTATTCAATATCAATAATTTCTAGGCACTGGAAATACACATAAAAGCAGAAAGATCTTAGCAGAAAGAAACCCTGCCCTCAAGTTTTAATTCTAATAGACAAAGAAAATTTATAAAAGGAGGATGAAGGGGTTGGGGGTGCAGAGGATGACAACAAAGGTGCAAAGGAGATTGGTAAAGAAAGTTGGAAGTACATCCTAGAGAGGAATAAGTGAGGAGGAGATCATTCCATTTTTAGACAGATCTAATCATACTAAATTTTTCTTTACCCCAAATGGGCCTCTCTACTATTGCTTTTTCTTGGGTCCAACAGAACAAATGCAAGAAGGCCTTGTAGGATCAACTATGTGAAATGAGCTAGTAGTAACAATGATAATAATGATAGCTAATATTTATATAGCTCCTACTATGTGCCAGGTACTGGGCTAAGCACTTCACAAAGATTATCTTATTTGATCTTCATTATGACCCTGGAAGGCAGGTGCTATTTATTATCCCCATTTGACAGATTAGGAAACTGAGGCAAACAGTGGTTAAGGGACTTGCCCAAGATCACGCAGCTAGCTGAGTGAAGAATTGTCACTTTTAATATAACTTTGTTCACAGCCCAGGTCAACACTTCAGTCCCAAAGCCTCCCTTTCTTTGTTAGGGGATATATAGTACTACAAGATTAATCCTTTGAGCCATGACAATGAGGGGCACCTGGAAGGGCAAGGTTAACACCAGTCAGCCTGATGTCACCGTCAGCCTCACCTCTAATACACCTTTTACCCAGCGCTACCAATGAAATGCAAAACTAACTGCTTCTACCTCTGCTTCCTGCCAGGGGTTAAATAGTGATAAAGCTTCTAAGAAAGGGTGAGAAGATTAATAGTCAATCAGCATGGATAATCTAGAACTCAAAATCCAATAATCAGTCCCTTCATAATAAAGAATCATATGGTTGTATAAATTCAGAGTTGAAAGGGAATTGGTTGTATCGCTCTGGTGTGATAGTTTCAGGAGAAGAGCTTAGCACTGTCTGACACATGCTAGATATGTAACAAGTACTAACTGACTGATTGAGAATATTTCTGCCTGTGTACTGTAGGGTAACCTTTAAATCTGAGTCTATTCTTTTCAAGGAACCAAAATGTAATAAAATAACAACTATCTTAAAAAATTTTTTTAAAGTATAGCTGATGCCAAAAAGCCTCCAGGTATACAAAATGGATTTGTAAAAGTTAAATTTGCCTACATGTCAGCTAAAGCAAAGCACAGTTGAACTAAACTGAGATTCTATGGCAAACTCTACTTACTACAAAGTACCAGATGAGTAGAGCAGTTTTGTATCTTGACTTGGAAAATGGCCAATATGAACCATCATACCTAGCCTTACTGGGTATTCCAGAGTCAAAAGTGTGCTAGAGAAGATTCTATATTCAGCTCCTCCAATTTCTTTTTTTTATAATTAAGATTTTTTGTTTTTAGTTTACAACACTCAGTTCCACATAATTTTGAGTTTCAGATTTTCTTTCCCCCATCTCCCCCTCCCTCCCCAAGACGGCATGGAATCCAATCTATCTTCTACATATAACTTCACATTCACCTTATTTATACAATAGTCAACTTGTAAAGAAGAATTATGACCAATGGAATGAATCATGAGAAAGAAGAACCCAAAGAGAGAGAAAAAAGAAAAACCAAGGGGAAAAAATGGAGAGCATACAGTGTGCCTCACTCAATCTGCATTCAGACTCCATAATTCTTTCTTTAGATGTAGATAGCTCTCTCCATCATGAGTGTTTTGGAGTTATCTTTGAACCTTGTATTGCTGAGAAGAGCAAAGTCTATTAGGGTTAGTCATCACAGAATCTATAGATAGGTTGTGTATAATGATCTCCTAGTTCTGCTGTGCTCACTCAGCATTATGTCATGTAGAAAAAGTTTTCCAGGTTATTATGAAGTCCGTATCTTCCCCATTTCTTATAGTGCAATAGTATTCCATTACCTTCATATACCACAACTTGTTCAGCCATTCCCCAACTGATGGGCATCCCCTTGATTTCCAATTCTTTGCTACTACGAAAAGAGCCATTATAAATATTTTTGTACATATGGGTCCTTTTCCCACTTGCGTGATCTCTTTGGGATACAACCCTAGAAGTGGTATTGCTGGATCAAAGGGTATGAATGATTTTATAGCCCTTTGGACATAGTTCCAAATTGCTCTCCAAAATGGCTGGATCAGCTCACAACTCCACCAGCAATGTAACAATGTTCCAATTTTCCCACATCCTCTCCAGCATTTATCATTTTCCT
>JAQQSZ010020891.1:0-10041 GCA_028646595.1 Phalanger gymnotis
GATGGTGTTGATGCGGAGACTCTGAGCAGCTGTAGCTAAGGAGCCCTCCAGCTTCTAAACCCGGATGCTGAGACTTTGTTGAACTCTGGTAACTATGTATTAGGATTTGAATCAGACAAGGTCTGTCTGTTGATGTTTGTAATTTGTTTGTATTTTATTCTGAAGTTCAGGGTGCTGGCTTTTCCCTCTGAACTAAGTGGATGATATTTGTATGCTGAATTAAAGTAAGCTTGTCAACCCCTTCACCTTGCTTTCCTTAGTTAAGCAGATCAAAAGAATCTGTGCTGTTGGCAGTTTTCTGGGTGCTGGCTGTGGGTGGATCTTACATCCCCACAGAAGCTGCTAGCCGGGTTGTTGAAACGCTCCCTGACATCTTTCCAGGTGTTGATGCTACACAAATCACTAACTCTCTCTGGGTCTCACTTTCCTCGTCTATAAGTGAGAATAACTTTATCTGTAGTAATCTCCCTCTTGGGATTATTGCAAGGATCCTATGAGATAATATAGTGCCACTTTTATATTTCAGTTATTTTTAGTCTGTAACAAAACCCACACCATGGGAGGTATTTACAGAAGCTCATGTGCTTTTGTGAGTGTATCACACTGAAACACACATATGATGCAGAGAGAGGATTAATCACTTGACTGTATTTTCATCGACAAGGTAGCTCTGACTCTCAGGCTTGTTCGTATTGGGTTGAGCCGGGTACCTTCCCTGGCTTGGTTCTCCTGTCCCTGAAAGGTAGATGCTAATATTGGTCATCCAGCTCCCTCATAAAAACCAGTGAAAGATCATGTGGCCACACACTCTGACCAGCTGTCTTCTATCTCTGCTAGGAGTGCATCAAGAAGAAGGAGGCTTAAAATGAAGCGTGAGAGATTCCATTTGAAATGAAGAATTTCCTGGAGTTTTAGGTTGTAAAAACTGGGGAGTTGGGAATCTCCTCCAGAGAGCTGTCCACATGGGATAGTTGACCATCTGTGTTTGACATGCAGCCTTCCTGAAGGACAGGGGACTGGATGTGATGACCCCCTTAGAGACCCCTCCGGCTCTATAATCCTTTGGTTCTCACCTCAGTTTCCTCATCTGTAAAAAGGGGATAATATTGCTCCTGCTTCACAGGGCCGTTGCAGGGACTCAGATGAGACTTTTTGTGAACTTTAAACAGAATTGTAAACATTAGAGTGTTAGCAGTTATTACAATTATCATTATGATTCTGTGACCTGAACATTTTGAGAAATGGATAATATAGTTGAAAATACTTGGAAAATGTTGACACACACACCTTCAATATGTATTAGTAAATGTTTATTCACTACTGACTACTGACTTCGTAGATCTGGGGATCACGAGAGCCCAGCCCCACAGATCCAGCCTAGGAAGGAGCTTCAAAATTCATGCAGCCAAACTCATTTATTTTGCGTTTCAGGAAACCGAGTCCCAGAAGAAGGAGTTAAGTGTTTCAGTGGTAAGATTACAGTGTCTGTCGATGCAGATACAAGTCCTCTGCCCTTTGGTGCTTCCTATACCACCATCACTACTACTACTAGCTAGATAAACTTTGCATATCGTTTTAAGGTTTGCAAAGCAATTTACATAGATGATGCAATGTGATTTTCCCAATCACTCTGGATGGTCAGTTCTATTCTTTTCCTCCATGTTAGAGAGGGAAATGAGGCTCAGACAAATAAAGACCTGGCCAAGAATATATGGTTAATAAGTGTCTGGAACAGGATTTGAACTTAGGTCTTCTCCACTGCAGGGCAGCTAGGTGGTGCGGTGGATAGAGCTCTGGGCCTGGAGTCGGGAAGATTTGAGTTCCAAATTTGGCTTCAGTTGTGTAACCCTGGGCAAGTCACTTGACCTTGTTTTTCTTGGTTTCCTCATCTGTCAAGTGAGCTGGAGAAGGAAATGGCAAACCCCTCCAGTATGTATGTCAAGGAATGGAGTCACAAAGAGTCAGACGTGACTGCACAACAAGGAAGAGCAGCGCTACCCTATAGTAACTCTACAAAGCTGTGGGAGAAAATCCTGCTTCAGCGCCATCCTTTCCAGACCGCAGGAAGCCAGATTGCTTTGACTCTTGGTATTTAATGCTGGAATCTCCCAGGGGTCAAAGGTTTCTCTGATCTTAAAAAGGAAGACGTGTCCTTACATTGCTTGTGCCGACAGTCTGGAGGCCGACTTGACTAGAACACGGTAGGTTTTTAGTAGACTCTTGTCGATTGTTTTATGATTGATGGAGTGAGTCCAAAGTGTTGCTCTAAGATATAAAAGAAGCCTTGGTCGTGTCTTTCCCCCTGAGGAGAAAGGTGTTTTCTTTCTCTCAGTTTGGACAGGCAGGCTTCCTGCCATCACCCAGGACCAGGCAGGGAGGCCGACTGTGGCTGTCAGTGGGAAAACATCTGCTGCCTGAATTTATCGATGAGGCCTTGGTTTTCTTTTTCTTTTCTCCCCCTACTTCACACCATTTATGATGATTGCCCTAACGAACTTAATTTATTGACCTGTTTCTCTCCATGTGTTCCTCTCTCCTGTACTGTTTTCTTGGCGACAGCCATTCTTGGAGCTTCAGCCTGCACATGCACTCCCGACATACCAAGCTCAGCTGGCCGCAGTTGGCACAGAAGCCTTTGACCAACACCTCCTCATCTCCAGGACCCTCTCTTCCCCTGCTGCCCCGACGGTGCCTCATCCAGCCACGGATCAGGCACTCCGACGTGTCTCTGAGACTGGTAGGTCTCCTTAAAGACTGCTGTCTAACAAGGCAGGCCAAATGCCCCCCTTTCATTGCCCCTAATGCCTCTAGTAGTAGGCAGGCTCTACACAAACCTCCTTTGCCCTAATTTTACAAGGTTGTGTTGGCAATAAGACAATTGCTACAGCTGATAAATCTGGGGCTTAGAAGCACAGCCCCGTAGATTGTTATCACACACCAATTTTACTCCTACATTAACAGATGCACAGCCCCTTTTGGAAAGGGGGAAAATAGCACAAATATTTGTGCCAAAAACCATTTTTCCCCGTTCGGCCCCAGCTTTCCCCCTTCTTCCTCTACGGTGTTGGCTTCTGGCCACTAGGGCAGGCTGAAAGGGTGCTTACCGCTCTCAACTTCCCTCCTTGACTCCAAAGGGAAATGTAATCATGAGCATGGAGGTATTTTCCTCTTTAAAAGCCTTTCCCAATGAATGGTGCACAGGGGCAAACACACCACAAGGAATGAGTTGGGATCTAATGCGTCTTTTCCACATTCCTAGGTGTGTGTGTGTGTGTGTGTGTGTGTGTGTGTGTGTGTGTGGGTGGTTGTGGTGGGCCCTTTCCTTTCATCTACAATGGATTAGCACTATCTTCTAGGATAAGATAAAGGATTCCAAGTCAAGGGGATCCCTGAGATCTGAGATGACAGAAATGTGCCAGAGAGCTGCTGCTCCTTAAACAAAATAAGTGGATTAAATTTGTGTCTGTGTTCACATACGTACGCATGTACATGATTGTGTGGGCACACACCCATGATGATGCAGATAGATAGGGACTCAGGTTTCATCCTCTGGTACCTCCTTGGGGCCTGGAGGTGACCCCGCCTTCTTAAAGTCCATAGAAGCTTTGGAATGTCCTTCCGCACTGGACATGCTCACAGTATATTCAGAGCAATTGGTCACTTTTACAGGGACCAACCTAGCTGACTACAGCAACCCACTATAGCTTGCTTCCAGATGGAAGATACTCTAGGAGGCTTCGTCCTTTGTCTATAGAATGGAGAGAATGAGGGAAAGAGACAAGCATTTCTTATGCACCTAAAATGTGCCAGACATTGTGCTAAGCACTTCTTATAAATGTCACCTCATCGGGTCACAGAGTGAATCCATTATGTGTCTTTTTACCAAAGGATTTAGCAAACTGTCTCTTTGGGGGATTTTTAAAACCCTTTTTTATAAACTCAGAGGAAGACCTTGTTTTATTGTGGCTTCAGTGTCCTCATGCAACCCTCAATGCCTGCAAAGGCTAAAATACCTTTCCCGAAATCCTCAACCTAATCCTTGATACCATCTTAGATTTACAGTTGATGAGTGAACCAGCCAAGGTATTTAGCTTTGATAGGTATCTCTGATTAAGTTGGCCTGGGAATTCATTTTTATAATGTAGTATACCACAAGCCAGCATTCCACGTCCTAGCAGCCTTCCTACATTAACCACTTCCTGTGATCCTTCTTGTTTCTGGGCCGGAACAACATAGCCGACATGTTCCAAATGACCCAAGGCCTCTGTGTGGCGAACATGGAAGCTTCTTATTCCTTGGCTCCTGTGCATTCTTTGCTTAGCTCCATCAGGGTCTGTAGGAAGAATTTGTTCACTGCCTGTACGAATATGTTTGGGAACTGGTGGGCCTGGGCCTTTCAAAAGCCTGGTACCTTTCCCTGAAAAAGAGGCCTTCTTCTCATACTCTGTATCATTTTCAGGAGAGTCTTTGCATTCTCCAAAAAAAAAATCAATATTTACCTGAGGATGAGAGATTCTTCCCTTACCACCTCCCTACCCACCTCCCCGACTTTCTTAATTAAAATGTTTGCTTAAGTTTTAAATGCTGGTCCTGTGGGGCCCACATGTGTGGCTGTCTACTCCTGTAAAATGGTTTCCTACTGATAACATTTTCTTTTCTTGGTCTGTTGGAGAGTGTTATGAAGGGTGACGCTTTCCTGATGCTTTTTCATTCCCAGAGTTGTTTTTATTTTTTCCATTGACTCCCTTGAGATTGCATGGGGTGGGGGGAAGTTGGTGGTCATAGAACAGTGTTTGGGCAGGCCTGGAGAAGTGACGTTCCATTTCAACAACCCTCCGGTCCAACCCAAAAGCTGTTCACTAAAACATGTGCTTAGGGTGAAGGGCTGGCTGTATGGGGACAGCAATAGTGATGGATGGCATCACTGTCAGGACTTTGCAACACACTTAATGTGACATCTGCTAGAGACTCGCAGTGACTGCCTCCATTTTATTGATGTGGAAACTGAGGCTAAAGGACTTTAAGTGACAGCTAGTTAGTATCAGACCCTACACCCTGCTCTGGCCAACTCCCAGTCCAGTACAATAGCCACTGCATCAGAAATAAGCAGTCCCTGCCCTCACAGAGCTGACGTTTTACTGGGACCATAATGAAACAGAGGCAGACAGTAGTCCTCATCCAGAAGGAAAATTCTCCCAACCAAAGGGCAAGAGGGAAAAGTGATTTTTCATCTCAAAACCTCTCTGGGTCCCTGGGAGGGGGCCTAAAAGCAGAGGATGTGGCCGCACAGTAGCTCTCGTTCTAGTAGCTTTCCAATAGATAACGAGAGAAACGTTCGGTTCAATGAATGGCTTTGAGGGAAATGATTTTGATTTCGTGCGCTCCTCCTCAGGGAGGCTGAAGTGATACAGGCAGCACAGGACTCCCAGACTTGCCCCATCCTAGTGCTTGCTGAGATGTCATAGCAAGAAGGATCCTAGATAAAAGGATAGTAATAATGATAACTTTTGTATAGTGTTCTGAGGTTTGCAAAGCGCTTATAAATACCTGAAGTAGGCATCTGTATTATAACCATTATACAGATGAGGAAACTGAGTCTGAAGGAAGTGGAGTGACTCACCCAGGTTCACAGCGGTAGATTTGGCCCCAGATCTTCCTATGCCAGGCTTGGTGCTCCATCCACTGAGCCACCGGGACTGTGAAGGACCTCCGCAGCCTTCTAGCCCAACCGCCTCAATGAAAAGTGGAGGAGGCTAAAGCCCTGGGCAGTTCAGGTTCACATAGGGACAGAACCAAGATTCAAACCCAGGTCCTCTGGCTCTGAAGCACGTCTACACCATCTCCCTTATTGAATGAACATTAAGTGCTTGACTGTATTCTAGCATGGACTCTGAGGTGAGCACCCCAAGAAGAAAAATACCTGGGTAATTGTATTTACCCAGAATGATCAGTGAGAACCTCTTTATTCAATTTTCTGAGCTTTATTAGTACTTAAGAGAAAAGACATTTAGGCACATGTTTGAGGTACGCTTTGGCTCGGCTAATCATCGTGAAACTGATGGTAAGATTAATACATCCATCCGTGAGTATCTATACACATATAATTCCAATATTCATTTGGCAGATTTTCATGCAGTTCTATTCTGCATCCAAAGGAAATGAAGTCCGCCCTCTCCACTTTGCCCACCTACATGTGGCTCTGGATCACCTCCATACCCCAACTTCCCCTATAAGCCACCTGTTATTATAATGCACATGATATCAAAGATCATTTTCTGCGTGGACCTAATGTACACGTTTTTCTAGGCGTGACATAATGAGCGCAGAAAAACCCAAAGGCCTTTATGATTTTCTCTGCCTAAAAATGATGAAAATTCCTTTATTTGGCTTTTAAAATGCCATAGTTGATCAAGTACCTTGGCATTATTTCTTACAGATTTAAAGGGGAAAGCCATGTGCCAGCTTGCTTTCTTGTTTCGTAAATTGATCCCCTGACCTGGAGCATGGACACCCACACCAGCTCCTCTCAATAGTGAGGCAGAAGTAAAGAGCTCTGATGCATAGAGATTTTGGAGTCCCTTAGTGACTGATGCGTGGCTAGGTGGCCCAGTGGATACAGTACAAGGCCTGGAGTCAGGAAGCAGATTGCAAATCAGAAAGGATCTTATAGACCAACGAGTGTGACAAATCTTCTTCAGATGAGGAAACTGAAGCCCCGGAGATTCGGGACTTAGCCACGATGGCTTTGGCGTGAAGTGACAGGCCTTGGGTGTCCCACCCAGCACCCTGCTCTCCACTCAGAACTTCATCAGTGGAAGGATGTTTGAAGATCACTCAATTTTATGAGTAGAAATGAAAAACAAAATCAATTTTCTAAGTTTCATCTTTTTAGGGTGGAGCAATACCAATTTTACGTGAAGCGGACACATGTTGTCATCCCTTTGTGTGTGCATGTGTGTATGTGTGGAAATGTATAGTGGTATTTTTGTTAGCTTGCTTTCATATCAGCCACATTTTCCAGTGGGTCTCTTCCTCCACTCCTCCAAGAGAGCCGTTCCTCATAACAAAGAACTCAAAATCAGGAAAGCAAAGCCTCTTTCTCAAAACTACACAATAAATTTTAGGAGCCTAATGATGGTGACAGTGTCTTGCACCCGTGGTCCTAACCCTCTGCAAAGAAGCCGGGGGAGGGGCTTTCTCTACAGCTTCTTTGGGGCCAAGCTTGGTCCCCACAATCAGCTGGTCACAGCCACCATTGTCATTACTGGGCCTGTCGTTTTCCCGGCTCTGATTCCTTTTACACCAGGTTGTCTTTAGGCATAAGGCACAACGAAGAAGTTGTGGGCCATCCCAACATAAGTTTTCTACAGACTTAAGTTATCTAAAAATACATATTGATAATGTTCACCTCCACCCTTAGAGACTTTAGATCCTAGCTGACATTTCTTAAAAAACACACACAAAACAACCTGCCAGGTCAGTAACTTCAAACCCTTCCCAGGCTGCTCTTGAAATACTGATGAGTATGTTCTGTGGGCATTGATGTCTATCCATTAGCATATGCATGGGAAATGGCCCCTGGCTCCATCACAAGATGTAAGTCCTGCTTTCTCCCAGGGCCCCCAGCAAAGCCTTCTCTGCCTTCTGGTTCTCTCTGTGTATGCGTGCACATGTATACATACATATACACACATAGATTATTGTTTTTAGAGAATTATATTCTTCCCTAAGGATTGCATTAAATAATAATTATTATTCTTTTTGTCTTGGTTTTTTGGCAGGGCAGTTGGGGTTAAGTGACTTGCCTAAGGTCATACAGCTAGAATATGCATCAAGCATCTGAGGCTGGATTTGAACTCAGGTCCTCCTGACTCCAGGGCCAGTGCTCTACTCACTGTGCCACCTAACCACCCCAATAATAACTATTATTATCCTAACTCGTCCCATTAAAATCCTCCTCCGATGCTCTCACATGTAAGGAGTTGGGCTCTTAGTGTCCTCAAGGCCATTCCAGGAGAACCCAAGCTTTGGCAAAGTGCCTGGCACATAGTAGGTACTCAGTTAATGCTTGTGGCCTTGATTTGCCTTTGCTCCTAATCTGATGAGACTTCAAATAGAGTCTGAGGGAGGAAGCATAAGTCTTTTGTCCGAGCCCAGCCTAATTAACCTAAGAACCCCTCATCACCGTGGGAAGAGCCCTTGGTCAGGGGGATTCAAATCCTGCCTCTGATCCTGGGCAAGTCCCAACCTCTCTGGGCCTTGGTTTCCTCCAATATCACATGAAGGGACTGGTCTCCAGAGGGTCTGAGGGCCTTCCACCTCTAGATCTCGGACCCAGGTGAGTTTTTGGTCACTGGGAGCCCATCCCTTTGGCTGTAGACGGAGTTGTGACCTTCAGTGGAGGGACCATCCCCCCCGGCCCATTCCCACTGCCCCCATACGCACCTGCCAAAATTCCAGACCCCAGAGGATTGAAGGGTATCCCTAGGCAGCGTTCTTTAATTTGTGATTGTTGTGTTCTTTCCCTGTGGAAGGCGTGGTGTATGATGCTCTGATGCTGAAGCACCAATGCATCTGTGGCCGCCCTGCCCTTCATCCTGAGCATGCTGGGAGGATCCAGAGCATCTGGTCACGTCTGCAAGAAACAGGGCTCCTGAGCAAGTGTGAGGTAAGGAAAAAGGAGGTTGCTGGGGCCCAGTGAAGGGAGGGGCTTCCAGAGGACACTGAGCAGATGGAGGGCCATTGGAGTCAGAGGAGGCTGTTCTTCACTGTGGGCTCACTGTGCCAGTGAAATCATAACTCCTATCAAAGGGAGGAGAGGGATGGAAGGGGATGGTCTTACTGCTGAATCTTGGCCAAACGTCTATTGATCAAGAAACCATCCAAACCTCCAGCTGCTGCCTAGTGCCTATGAGCCAGGTGGTCATTGTGCCAGCAATTGTCCAGAGCTCACATATTAGGAAGGGGGATGACAAATTGTAAGGCACCAGTAGTGTAATGAAATGTGTAACATCAATTAAGTTGAGACTTTTTTTTTTTACTGTTTTAGAATGATAAATTAATTAAGTGTCTTTGATTGAGCCTTAGTAGGTGCAAAGCCCCAGGCCCAAACCCCTATCTACTAGGTGCTAAGCCTATGTGGGCGTGAAGCCCTTGGGGTTCTAAGGGGAGCTGCTAAGACCAGAGCCAATAGTAGAAGCCTGAGTTCTGGTCACTCAGATGAAGTTTGATGATGGCTAAAGAGTGTATAAAAAGGCCAAGATGGTGGCTGGAAAGCAGGGACTAGCATGAGCTCCCCGCCAAGTCCCTCCAAAAACCTATAAAAATGTCTCTGAACCAATTCTAGAACTGCAGAACCCACAAAATAGCATAGGGAAGCAGGGCTCCAGCCCAGGACAGCCTGGATGGTCTCTGGGTAAGGTCTATCCCGCATGGAGCTGGGAGCGGAGGGGAGTGGAGCTGAGTGGAGCAGAGTCCAGTGTGGGTAGCACGGACCGACCAGACCAGGAGCCGGGCAGACCATGCCCTAGCACCTTGAATCAGTGAGTTGTGGCAGTTACCAGACTTCTCAACCCACAAACACCAAAGACAACAGAGAAGGTTAGTGGGAGAAGCTGCTGGAGACAGGGAGTTTGCAGTTGGGCCACTGCCCCAGGGGCAGCGGAGGTGGGGCAGCTTTAGAACTAGAGCTTCAGTTGCTTCTGGCCCCAGGCCCACCTGGTAGGAGGAGTTAAGTGGTAGATCAGAGCAGGAGTGAAGAGCCAGCTGAAGATCTAAGTCCAGTCTGGGTTGGGGGTTCTTGGGGAAGGAAGAGTGCTGGTGTGGCAGAGCTGGTGCATCCCCCCAGGCTTGGAACATGGAACTCTTTAGTCTACACGCAGTCATACCCTGCTGAAAAACTCAAGGGTCAAGTGAGTTGGCTGGGAACATGGCCAGGCAGCGAAAATGTGCCCAGATTCAGTCTCAGACTCTGGAATCCTTCTTTGGTGACAAAGAAGACCAAAACATACAGACAGAAGAAGTCCACAAAGTCAAAGAGTC
>JAQQSZ010020892.1:0-10041 GCA_028646595.1 Phalanger gymnotis
GCTTTTCCCACTAACCTTCTCTGATGTCTTTGCTCTTTGTGGGTTGAGAGGTCTGGTGGATGCCACAGCTCAGTAATTCAGGATGCCAGGGCACTGTCTGCTCGTCTCCTGGTCTGGTAGGTCCGCGTCTGGTCTGTTCACGCCACGCGCTGGGCTCTGCTTGGCTCAGCTCTGGTCCCCTCAGCTGGGGGCTGGGAGCTCCGTGTGGGACAGACCTTACCCAGAGACAATCCAGGCTGTCCTGGGCTGGAGCCCTGCTTCCCTCTGCCACTTTGTGGGTTCTGCAACTCTAGAATTGATTCAGAGCCATTTTTTTATAGGTTTTTGGAGGGACTTGGTGGGGAGCTCACACCAGTCACTGCTTCCCAGCTGCCATCTTGGCTCCACCCCCCCACATTCTCAACATATTGGATTTTACTTTTGCTTTTTTGCTAATGAAAGTGTTTACAGATTTTTTTTTTGATAAGTACCTTTTGGGTTGTATCTGACAAATCTGGATATGTTGTATCAATGTTCTAATCCTTTTTAAGACAATCGTGTACTATTTCTGTCACTTATTCTTTAACTCACCAATTACTCCAGATGAAGTTAATTAATTTCCAACTTACTTTAAGCTTTTCTTCAATGGCCTATTATTTAATATAATTTTTATTGAATTGTGGTCAGTAAAGGATGAGATGGACATTTCTGATTGTTTTTTACATTTGTTTGTTACATTACTTTTTTAAAAGTTAATTTATTTATTTTTAGTTTTCAACATTTACTTCCATAACTTTTAAATTCCCCCCCATCCTCCCTCCCTCCCCAATATGGCTTGCAATCTCATATAACCTCTACATATACATTTCTATGAAACATATTTTCACATTAGTCATAATTATACATATAGTCATATTGTATAGAAGAATTATAATGAATGGGAGAAACCAGTGATATTACTTAAAAAAAACAGACCTATGATCAACTTTTTAAAATCTATCTTTTGGCAAAATATATCTTTCACTGATAAAAATTATTCCTCTTCCTATTCATTCATTCATGCATATAATGATTGTTTGCCCCCAAATCTTGCATCTTTGTGTTTTTCAAACACTAGATTACTATGGTCATTTACTACTGTGTACTATGTACCAATAAGAGAGCACCGAAATCTGGGTTTTCAAAGCCAGGGGGCTCCTTAACGGCTACCTGGAGTCTTGTCTGGACAAATCACACAAATACTCTTCCAATGAGTGAGACATGAAGCAAGGAAGCCCATTATAACCACTATTATTCTATACTGTACTAGAAAATCTAGCTATAGTCATAAGAGAAGAAAAATAAATTAAAAGAATTAGTGTAGGGAGTGAAGAAATAAAACAACCACTCTTTGCAGATGATATGATGGCATAAATAAAGAATCCTAGAGAATCGATTAAAAAACTAGTTGAAATAATTAACAAGTTTAGCAAAGTAATGGGATTTAAAATAAACCCATATAAATCATAAGCATTTCTATATATTACCAACATTTTGTTTTCAAAGCTGCCCAACTTTTCTTTACCTACTTGTTGGTTTTCTTTTGTGCATTTTTTACTTTATTTTTTTCCCTCCCTCCATCACCCATCCTAAAGAAGGTATAATTAAGCATGGAGATCATATACATATACATATACATCCACACACATATATACATATATGTGCATATATACACATATACATAAATAGATATCTGTAAACATAGACATATATAAACATATCCACTCATACAAATATATTTATAACCATACTATGCTTGTTCCCTCCTGTTATCTGTTTCTCTGATGTTGGACAGCTTCTTTTATAAGTCCAAGTATTTCCATGTTTTTCTAAGTAAATAAGCTCATCATTTCCTGTACTACAAAAATATTCCTTTCTGGATTCAAACAATATCTTCCTTTATAGGACCTTTGAAGTTAATTTGGGTATTTAAAATAGTCAGAATGAATTGATTGCTCAAAGTTATTCTTAAAACAATACTGCTGTTACTATACACAATGTCATATTGGTTCTTCTCATTTTGCTATCCATTATTTCATGGAGATCTCTCTATGATTTTCTAAAATCACTGAATTCACCATTTCTTATGCCAAAGTAATATTCCATCATGGACATGTATCACCATTTGTTTAGCCATTCCCTAAATGACGTACATCCCTGCAATTTCCAGGTTTTTGCCACCACAAAGAGAACTGCTATCAATATGTTAGAACATGTAGATTCTTTTCCATCCTCTTGGGAAATAGATCTTACAGTGATATGGCTGGATCAAAGGGTATAAGCAGTTTAATAGCTCTTTGGGCATAATCCCAAATCTCTCTCCAAAATGCCTGGATCTGCTCACAGATCACCAACGATGAGTTAAGGTCCCAATTTTTCCACATCCCCTCCAATGTTTGTCAATTTCCTCTTCTATCATTTTAGCCAATCTGATAGGTGTAATATGATATCTCAAGTTTGGTTTAAATTGTGTTTCTCTAATCAATAACGATTTAGAAAATTTTCATATGACCATAAATCGTTTTGATTTCTTCATTGCAGAACTGCCTGTTCATATCACTTGACCATTTATCAATTGGGGAATTACTCACATTTTTATAGATTTAACAAAGTTCTTTATATATTTGAGAAATGAGACCTTTTTCTGAGGAACTGTCTATAATTTTTCCCCAGTTTCCTGCTTTCCTTCAGATATTGGCTTTATTTGTTCAAAACCTTTTTAATTTAATGTAATCAAAATTATCCATTTTATATTTCACAATACTGTCTCTTGTTTGTTTGTAAATTGTTCACCTATCTATAAGTCTGATAGGCAATATGTTCCATGTTCTTCAAATTTTCTTGCATTATCTCCATTTATGTCTAGGTCTAGGTATCTCTTTTGACCTTATCTTGATAAATGGTGTAGGATATTGGTCTATGCCCAATTTCTGCTAGACTGCTTCCTAGATTTCCCAACTTTTTTTCTTAACCAAACAATGAATTCTTATCCTTCAAACTTAAGGCTTCACATTTGTCAAACACTATGGAACTCTATTTGTTTGCTGCTATAGCTTATATATTTACTCTATTCCACTAATTTACCTTTCTACTTTTTAGCCAGTATCAGATAGTTTTTGATAATTACTGCCTTACAATGTAGTTTAAGATCTAGTACTTATAAAATACCTTCCTTTACATTTTTTCCCATTAGCTCCTTTGGTGTTCTTGACCTTTTGTTCTTCCAAATGAATTTTGTTATTATTTTTTCTATCTCCATAAAATAGTTTTTGAGTAATTTAATTGGGATGGCATTGAATATATAGATTAATTTTGGTAAAACTGTTATTTTTATTATATTGACCCTGTCTATCCATGAATAATTAATATTTATCCATTTATTTTAAACTAATTTTATTTGTTTACAATTGGTGGAAATCATAAGAATAAATGGATCTTTCCCTAAAATGACAAGTAGCTTTTATCTAAAATCATCAGCAATCATTACCAGTAATGGAGATAAGCTAAAGTAAAAAATGCACAAAAGAAAACCAACAAGTAGGTAAAGAAAAGTTGGGCAGCTTTGAAAACAAAATGCAGTATTTACTATATAGATGTTCTTAAAATGGGAATTTATTGGTTCATGCTGAATCCTGTCTTGTGGTGTGCTATGTACATTGCAATGTGTGTGTGTGTTTTTTTTATGATTTTGTATTTAAGTGTAAAATTAAAAAAATAGCTCTTAATAATTTCTTTAATTTCATATTTAGTAATGATGAATTTACCGTTTATATTACTGAGACAGGTAATTTGGTTTTCCTCTTTTTGAAAATAAAATTAACTAATTGTTTATGTACATTATTGTGTTTTTTCATAAAGACGTTCCTAGTTTTACTTTTTACTTAAATGTATCGTTAAAGTTGAATTGTTTTCTTAATTTTAATTTTGTTAATCTCTTCTTGGACTTTCAGGATTTCCAATTTGGTTTTTAATTGGGAATTTTGAATTTGTTCTTTTCCTAGGTGTTTTTTTTTAAATTTCATGCCAATTTGTTTGATCTGTTCTTTAACTATTTTATTGATAAAAACATTTAGAGATAGAAAATTGCACCTAAGTATTGCCTTGGCTGCATCCAATCAATTTTGCTATATTGTCTCATTGTTGTCATTCTATTTAATGAAATGATTTATTCTTCTATGATTTGTTCTTCAACCCACTTATTTTTAATTATTATTACATTATTTACTTTTTGATTAATTTTAATCTATATTTTATGGCCCTTTCTATTAAATATAATTTATGGCAATATAATCTGAAAAAGAGGAATTTAATATTTCCACCTTTCTGTATCTGATTGTGAGGCTTTTAATGAAATAATACATGGCTAATTTCAGTGAAGGGACCAGATACATTTGAATGAAAGACATACTCCTTTCTCTTCCCATTCAGTTTTATCCAGAGGTCTATCATACCTAACTTTTCTAAAACTCTATCCATCTTCTTAAGTTTTCTTTTTCTAAAATTTATTTAGTTCTGAGAAAGGAAAGTTGAGGTCCCCCAATAATATAGTTTTACTTTATATTTCCTCCTGTAACTCATTTAAACTTTTCCTTTAAGAATTTAGATGCTATGCTATTTGATATATTAGTATAGTATTGATGTTACTTCATTGTCTATGGTACCTTTCAGCAAAATGTAATTTCAATGCTTATCTCTTTTAATCAGGTCTGTTTTTGCTTTTGTTTTGTGTGAGATTGTGATTGCTATCCCTGGTGGGTTGTGTGTGTGTGTGTGTGTTTTGTTTTTGTTTTTTTGTTTTTTTTCTTTCTTTTTTAACCTTGGCTGAAGCATAATAGATTCTGCTCCAGGGCCTTATTTTTACTCTTTATCTGTCTCTCTGTTTCAAGTCTGTGTCTTGTAAACAGCATATTGTTGGATTCTGGTTTTTAGTCCCTTTGGTTATAGTCTTTTGTTTTATGGGTGAGTTCATCTCATTTACATTCACTGTTATTGTTAACTATGTATTTCCCTCTATTCTATTTTCCTACGTATCCTTTTCTCTCTTTATTCTCTCCCTCCTCAAAAGTTTGTTTTGCTTCAGACCACTACCTCTCTTAATCTGCTCCCTATTCTATCTGTGCCCTGAGCCCCACCCCTTCTCTTATCTCCTTCTAATTCCTTGTAGGGTGAGATCAATTTCTATACCCAAATGGATATTTATGTTATTCTCTCTTTGAGCCAGTTCCAAAGAGAGTAAGCTTCAAGCATTGTCCACCTTTCCACCATCTTCACCTCCATTATAAAAGCTCTTCCTTTTGTGCCTCTTTTATGTAAAATAGTTTTCTCTATTCTTCTCCCTTCCCTCTTCTCCTAGTGCATCTCTTTTTCTCACCCCTTAATTTTATTTTTTTTCAAGTCATAGTCATCTCATATCTGCTCCCCCTATGTATACTCCTATCTCTCCTAATATTATTAGGAGGTATATTTATCTTCTTCTATGTTCTATAGGAACATAAATATTTTAACATTATTGATTCCCCTATGAATTCTCTTTCATGTTTACATTTTTATGCATTTCTTGATTCTTATATTTGAAAGATAGATTTTCTTTTTTAGCATCTTTTTAACAGTATTTTATTTTGTGCCAATTACATGTCGACAGTTTTTAACATTAATTTTACAAGGTTTTAAGTTCAAAATTTTTCTCCCTCTCTTCTCTCCCCTCTTCTGAAAATGGTAGGCATTTTGATATAGGTTATACATACATATATATATATGTATGTATGCATATATATGTATGTATATATGTATATATATGCTATTATGTAAAACATACATCCATATTAGCCATTATAAAAGAAAAAATAGATCAAAAGAAGAAAAAAAAACACACAAAAAGATTCAATTAAGTGGGAAAATTATGCTTTGATCTGCATTCATAGTGCATCAGTTCTTTATCCTTTTATTTATTTTGGACTATTGTGTTGCTAAAAGGAGCTGTCATTCATAGTTGATCATCGTACAATGTTGCTGATACTGTGTACAATGTTTTCCTAGTTCTACTCATTTCACTTTGTATCAGTTCATACAAGTCTTTCCATTTTTTTTTTCCTGAAATCTGCCTGTTCATCCTTTCTTATTGCACAATAATATTCCATATACTTATATATCAGAGCTTGTTTAGCCATTCCACAACGGATGGGTATCCCCTCAGTTTAGAATATTTTGCCACCATGAAAAAATGCTTAGCAGCCCGCTTTAAGCATTTTTGTATATACAGGTCCTTTTCCATTTTTAATGATCTCTTTGTGGTCCAGACATAGTATCATATTTCTGTAGTCATATTGCTGGAACAAAGGGTATGCACAGTTTGGTTGCCCTTTGGGCAAAGTTCCAAATTTCTCTCTAGAATGATTGGATCAGTTCCCAACTCCACCAACAGGGCATTAGTGTCCCACTTTTCCCACGTCCTCTCCAACATTTATCATTTTCCTTTTTTTGTCATATTAGCCAATCTGATAGGTGTGAGGTCGTAATTCAGAGATATTTTAATTTGCATTTCTTTAATCAAAAGTGATTTAGAGGACTTCTTCATATACATATAGATAGCTTTGATTTCTTCATCTGAAAACTACCTATTCATATCCATTGACCATATGCCAATTGAGGAATAGCTTATATTCTTATAAATTGGACTCAGTTCACTGTATATTTGAGAAATGAGGCCTTTATTAGTGACACTTGTGTAAAGATTGTTTCCCACCTTTCTACTTTCCTTTTAATCTTGATTGCATTGGTTTTGTTTCTATAAAAGTCTTTTAATTTAATGTGACCAAAAATATCTATTTTGCATTTTGTAATGCTCTCTATCTCTTGTTTGATCATGAATTCTTCCCTTCTCCATAGATCTGAAAGGTAGTCTATTCCTTGCTCTTTTAATTTGCTTATGGTGTCACCTTTTATATCTAAACCAAGTACCCATTTTGACCTTATCTTGGTATACATTACGAGATGTTGGGCTATACCTAGTTTCTGTCCTATGTTTTCTCTGAAGTTTTTTGTCAAAAAGTAAGTTCTTCTCCCAAAGGCTGGTATCTTTGGTTTAATCAAACACTAGGTTACTATGGTCATTGACTACTGTGTCTTGTGTACCTAATCTATTCCACTGATATACCAGTCTGTTTCTTAGCCAGTTCCAGATAGTTTTGATAACTGATGCTTTATAATACAGTTTAAGCTCTGGCATTGCTAGGCCACCTTCCTTTAATTTTTTTTCCCATTAATTCCCTTGATCTTCTTGACCTTTTGTTCTTCCAGGTGAATTTTGTTGTTATTTTTCCTATGTGTACCACATAATTTTTTGATAGTTTGATTGGTATGGCACTGAATAAGTAAATTGGTTTATACAAAATTGTCATTTTTTTTATTACATTGGCTTGTCCTACTCTTGAGCAATTGATATTTTTACAATTGTTTAGATCTGACTTTGTCCCTTTCTTTTTGTCTGCATGAAAAGTGTTCTGTAATTGTGTTCATATAGTTCCTGGGTTTGTCTTCACAGGTAGACTCCCAAGTATTTTATATTGTTTGCATTTATTTTAAATGAAATTTCTCTTTCTATGTCTCGCTGCTAGGCTTTGTTGGTCATATAAAGAAGTGCTGATGATTTATATGGGTTCATCTTATATCCTGCAACTGTGCTAAAGCTGTTAATTATTTCAAGTAGTTTTTAGTTGATTCGGTAGAGTTTTCTAAGTATACCATCATATCATCTGCATAGAGTAATAGTTTTTTTTTTCCTCATTTTTTTTCCTTATTCCTTCAATTTATTTTTCTTCTCATAGAATCATTGGTTCCCACTTGCCCAATTCTAATTTTTAAAGAATTATTTTCCTGAATTAACTTTTATATATTCCTTTCTCTTTGGCCAATTCTACTTTTTAAGGAGCTGTTTTTTTTTTCCTTTGGTGCATTTTTGTATCTCTTTTCCCATTTGGCCAGTTTTATATTTTAATAAGTTTTCAAAGCTTCTGACTCTTTTTTTTTCATAATTCTCTTGCAGCACAGTGATTTTTTTTTCCATTTTTTTTCCTTCTACCTCTCTTATGTGATTGTAAAGCTCCTTTTTGAGCTCTTGTGTGAGTTCTTTCTGGGCCTGAGACCACTTCCTATTTTACTTTGGGGTTTCCCCATAGTTTTTTTCTGACATTATTGTCCTCTTTTGAGTTTGTGTCTTGATCTTCCCTGTCACCATAACTTTCTATGGTCAGGTGCTTTTTTGTTGTTGTTGATTTTTGCTCACTTTTTTTTGGTATTTTCCCTTTCTTTTAAATTTGAGCTCTGCTCCAGGGCTAAAAGGGGCACTGTCTCAGGCTTCTTGTGCCAGGGGTTGTATGCCCTGGCTGTTTATCTGCTGCTGCATTGATGTTGCCCTGAGGCCCAGGGGGGATCTTCATGTATGGTGCTGCACTGAAAGTATTGGAGGGTGTGACTGCAGCTGCTGGAGGCCTTAAAGGTCTAGTAGCTCAACTGTTGCTAAGCCAGGGTCTTAGTGATGATGTCTGGCATGGGCTGAGCCTGGTGGGGTGTTTCTGCATTTCTCTGGGGATACTGAAGGTTTCCTGTTTGCCTGGGGCTACACTGAAACATGTGGTTTTCAGAGTTGTAGCCTGTCCATTTCCGTAGCTACACTGAGGCATGTGGGGGGTTGTGCTTTTGGCATTCGTCCATTCTACCATACTGAGACCCAGGATCTGCCAGTAGTTTGCTGAGGTGGGGTTTGCTGCTGGCTTGCTGGGACACTTCCTGTCCTGGAATTTCCTCCTCTTTGACCTGAGTGAGATAGAACTTCGCTACTGATCTTCAATGTTTCTTGGGTTCATAGATTGTTGTAACCTGTGTTTTTGCTGGTTCTTCTATTCCCAGAGTTGTTTGGGGGCTCTATTTTATTGTTGTTTTGAGGTGAATATGGGAGAGTTACAGTGATTTGCTGCTTACTGTGCTATCTTGACTCCACAAGTCTATCATTGAAAGTCACGTTTTCAATTCTGCTCTGGTCTTTTCATCAAGAACGTTTGAAACTTCTCTATTTCATTAAATATCCATCCCCACCTGCAACCCCTAAGTGATTATACTCAATTTCGATAGGTAGGTTGGGTTTTTTTTTTTTGGTTGTAATCCTAGCTCCTTTGCCTTCCAGAATATCATATTCCAAGACCCCAGGTCCTTTAATGTGGAAGCTATTGGATCTTTTATGATCCTGATTGTTTTTATGTTTCTTTCTAGCTTCTGCCAATATTTTCTCCTTGATATGGGAGATCTATTTCTGATACTTGTCATTTTGGGATCTCTTTTAGAAGGTGATTAGCAGATTCTTTCAATTTCTATTTTACCCTCTGGAACTGAGATATCATTTTTTTTTTTTTACTAATTCTTGAAATATTTTGTCTAAGCTCTTTCTTTTTTCATTGTGCCTTTCGGGTAAGTCAATATTTCCTAAATTGTCTCTCCTCAATCTATTTTCATGTTAGTTGTTTTTCTAGTGTGATATTTCACATTTTCTACTTTTTTCATTGTTTTGATTTTGTTTCATTGTTGGTGTTTCATGGAGCCATTAGCTTTCACTTGTCTAATTCTGAATTTTAAGGAATTATTTTCTTCAGTGAGCTTTTGTACCTCTTTCTCTATTTGCCGATTTCTGCTTTTTAAGGCATTCTTCTCTTCAATGGATTTTTCTCCGTTTTTACTATTTTGCCAATTATGTTTTTTAAGGCATTACTTTCTTACATTTTTTTTTGTTTTTACCAAGCTACTGACTCTCTTTTCATAATTTTCTTGCATCAATCTCATTTCTTTTCCCAATTTTTCCTCTACCACTTTTATTTGATTAAAAAAGAAAACTTGAGAGCCAAGATGGAGGCTGGGAAGCAGTGACTGGTGTGAGCTCCCCACCAAGTTCCTCCAAAAACCTATAAAACAATGGCTCTGAACCAATTCTAGAGCTGCAGAACCCACAAAGTGGCAGAGGGAAGCAGGGCCCCACCC
>JAQQSZ010020893.1:0-10041 GCA_028646595.1 Phalanger gymnotis
GGGGGGGTGGAAATGGGGAGAAAATCTGTAATTCAAACACATGTGAAAATCAATGCTGAAAACTAAACATATTAAAAATAAATTAAAATTTAAAAAAGTTAATCAGAATAAAAAAAAGAAATATCAAAAAGATAATGTAAAATACTCAAACAAATATTGAAAAAATAGATACATAAAGAACTCAAAGACTTCATTTGGCTCCAAAGTAAAGGATTTTGTGGACCTTTAAATGAGCATCTCTTTTATTTTGAGTCTAAATTATCTGAGCAATTCACTGGCACTATATTTTAAGTAAAGACTGCCTAGGAACTATGTGTATCATCCCTTTATTTCTGCAAGGTATATACTGCATCAGGAAATCTTCCTCTCTTGAACTCAAGAATATTTGGATTTGGAAACTTTCAAATATGAGATTACCCACAATGTAATCTTCAAGTCTAGGAAAGTGCACTCTCAGAGTGTCTCCTTTTAGGTCCCATAAAAGCACATGTTCAGGACTAGCACATGACTCTACAGGAATGCCATTAATTCTTCAAGTACTGATGCATCTTAGACATGGGACCTTATTTGCAGAAACTCTGGTATCTTATGTACTCAAAAATGGTAACAAAGGAACAAGATGGCCTGAAGCTGAGGTCTAGGATCTTCAGGGTAGCAGAACAAGCACATATAGTTTGATATCTACTTCCACAAGTAGCCATTACTAGTCCTGGTGTGGGAAGGAAAGGAAGAATTCCCTTCCCCTCCCACTTCTTATTGTATTCTGTACTAGAGTCAAGGGGAAAAAAGTCAAAGTAGTATTTCAGCTCACTGTACCCTGAGAAGGGTAGCTCTTCTATTGACATCTCTATTCTATCCTCTTGACAGTCTTCTTGAAGGCAGCCCTAGTCACTGAGAATCAATTAGAGATTTCCCTCTGTTCACTCAGGAAGTTGACAGTTGAACATGCCCTCTCCATGGACAATGCCTATCAGACAAAAGTCTATACCTTGTAATGTCATCAGGTCATTTAGGGAAATTAGGTGCTCCTGGACAAAGAGGACCATAAATTTTTTTTGTGTGTGTGTGCCTTGAAATAGGAAGCAACATTTGAATATTTGCTTCAATACTTTATCCATGATTTCATTAGTCCTTTTTCATTCTCCTTCTTATGAATTTTTGTGACCCCAAAATATCATTGCCTATCAAATGACCTTCTAATAATGGGCCTTTCCTGTCAGGCTTCTTTTCAGACATCAGGCAACAGATAAGCATTGTTTCCTTTCTCAAAGACTTTCTAGCTGGATAGAGCCTGCCATAGTATTTGCACACCTTTCCAAGCCTTTTGGATCCCTCATTTGTCTCCATGTCAGAGTGAGGGATTGAAGTAGGGTTTAATGGAGGACAAATTTCCTTGACCCTGAAAAATCCCCCCATTCTTATTTCTATTAATCAGTGAGAATATCTTATAAGAAATAAAAAGATGACTGTATTTCTCCCTATCTTTTGGATGTGGATTTAAGATTCTTGAAGCTCCAGATTTATTTCTCCCAAAAATAGCTAGAAAGATACATATACAGCAATGAATCAGCAGTAGAAATTGATTGTTATAATAATGTGATATAAAGAATAGGACTATAGTTTGTTTTAATAATTGGAAACTAGGTCTGCAAGGCAGAATGAAAGAATGACTGAAGAATGAGTTTGTTGATTTGATTTCAGCAAATTCACTTTACAGAACATCACTGATTGCAGAAGAAAATATTACAATCATATTGTCTTAAATTTATCTGGGCTCTTTGGATTTTTTTAAAGAAGATTTGTGATTTTTTTGGTATAAGGAAACTCTTTCTATTAATGCAAATGGACGATGGTTCTACAACTTAGTCTCAGAGGATTACTGGGGGCTCTGAGAGGTTGGATGACTTTCCCAGAGTCACACAGTCAGTTGATTAGTCAGAAGCAGGGATGGAACCAGTTTCATCCTGATTGCAAGGCCAAATCTCTGTCCTTCCAACATATTGCCTCTCGTACACATAGTAGGTAATTAATAATTCAATTGATTTGCTAAGAGAAATGGTGCCTAGATCATAAAGATAAGTAAATATTTATTTCTTCTTTTGTTATTTAAGTCTTTAAGTGGTCTTTGGGGCCTTGAATCATCCAATTTGTCTCAATAAAAACCGTAGGAATTTCTCTCCGGTAATCATAAGAATCCAATGGATTCTTATAATCCATTTTACTATTACACTTGGAGTTCTTAAACATGGCCTAAATTTACAGTGATAAATTGGAGTCTCTGAATAATGAGAATATCAGATACGTAGCCGGAGCTGAATCTGAATGGGTTCATCACAGAGCCAACTCTCAATTTAGAAATTCTCCTTACTACCAGGAGAGAGACCAACTGCTGCCATGGGTCACAAGACTCCTGGGGAAAAACATGTGGACAAATGCACGTTGCCCCTCTTGCCTCTCTAATGGTTAGAGTACTGAGAAAGAGAAACAGCAACATACCTATATCGGGAATCCTTTTCAGGACCTTAAGGTAAAGCAGCTGTGAGGTTCATTTTCTGAACGCTCGAATCTGACTCTAGATGCCCTGCTTGGTAATAATCAAACTCCTTAAGGGGCATCAAAGTTGCACCCACAAGCAATCAGCAATTCCTGTCCCTACTCTTTAGATGCCCCGGTGAATGAACAATACCTTTTCTCATTATAGCAATGACGGCACCATGAATGTTCTTCATCTGGTCCTCTATCCACACAAAACTCCTCTACTTAAAAGCCTAACATTCGATCCCTTAATTGGCCCACAAATTATACCTCTTGGCAGTACCAAATTTATTTAATTGAAGAGATAACAGTAAACTCCCCTTTTCACTTTGGACTAGATAAGAATAGTATAAGTTATTTTAAAAAGGCCGATGTGCATGAATGCTTCTAGTAACAAGTTCCCTGGAATATACATAGAAAAGGAACTGCTGGAAGGTTTTTTATTTGTTTGTTTCATTTTTTAATCATCATTTCCTAAAGGTTGACTGGAATAAAAATTGTTTTCAACATGTTCTCCTACTAAGATAAGAGCACATGTTGAAAACCATTTTTATTGTTTTCAATATGTTTTCAATTTTATTCTTTTTCAAAGCAACGTTAATATTGGATCTGACAATATGAAGAACTCTTTCAGCAAACACTGAGAAAGATATGGAGGAACCATTACTTTTGAGAAAAACAAGTTATATTCTTCTTAAAATGTTATAAACTTTACAAGCTTCTGTCTAGACACCATTATTTTTCTTTTAAGAAGGCCTTTCATACTTGTGACTATAACATCTATTGATCGAAGTAAATAAAACTAGGAGACTTAACCCAAATGACATCATCAGAAAATGGAGTGGTCCATTTCCAAACGTGCCTAAAGCACACCTTCAGTCATTCAGCGAGCATACCGTGTATCAAGAACTGTTCTAGATCTAGGGATATAAGACAAAGCTCAATAAATTTTTTGAAAAACAGTATCTGTCTTCATGGAGCTTTCAGTTTGACAGAGGAACAGCATGGACCCAAGGAGGGCCAGAAGGGGAAGGACCTACTATTTTCCAGGCATTTTAGTTAGCACTTTATAAATAATATTTCATTTGATCCTCACAACAACCTTAAGAAGTATGTACTCTTATTACTTTAATTTTACAGTTGAGGAAACTGAGGCAAACTGAATTTAAGTAACTTGCCCAGGGTGATACAGCTAGTAAGTAGATTTGAACTCAGGTCTTCCTAACTCCAGGTCCAGCATTCTATCCACTCTGCCACCTACTTGCCTCTAAAAATAAGTAACTGCAAAATATACACAAAGTATAAAGAAAGTAATTTTGTTGTAGAGAGGTTATACATGAATGGATCAATACAGTCCTCTTGTAGGAGATGGCACTTGATTTGGGCTTTAAAGAAAGCTAGTCACTTAACCCTGTTTGCTTCGGTTCCTCATCTGTAAAATGAGAAGGAAATTGCAAACCACTCCAGTATTTTCGCCAAGGAAACCCCGAATGGAATAATAAAGAGTTGGATACAACTGAGCAATGACAACATAAAGATTCTATGAAGGGGAGTCAAAGATTCTAGTCATGGGAGGCAGCCTGTCCTCCAAAAAATGGAGGTGAGAGATGATATTTCATGTATGGAGAATAGCATGGAACTAGTTTGGCTGAAATGTAGCATGAATGAAGGAAAGAAAGGGAGGTAGGCTGGAGTAAGATTGTGAAGGGCCTTAAATGGAAGAACAATTTCCATTTCATCCTAGAGGTAACTGAAAGACCTTGAAACTACTTGCATAAGGGAGTGACAGTTTGGTAACTATGTAGAGGAGGTTTTTGTAATTTCCCAGGTGAGAGGCGATAAGGACCTGAACTAGGGTAGCTGTCCTTTCAGTAGCTAGAAGGAGACAGATATGAGACAAGAAGGTAGAATGGAGAACGATGGCAAATGATTGGACATGGGGAGTTATGGAGAGGGAAGAATCAAGTATGACTCTGAATTTATAAACTTGATTTACTTAGCGGATGGGCATGCCTCAAAAGAAATGGGGAACTAGGGAGAATGGAGAGTTTATGGAAAAATGATTCTTTTCTGGACATGTTGGGTTTCAGACACCTACAGAACATACAGGCCAACAGGTAGTTGTTGATACGGGACTGGAGCTCAGAGGAGAGATGAGTGCTGGATTTATATATTTTGAATCATCTTGCATGGAGGTAACAGCTGAACCCATAGGAGCTTTAGAGATCACCAAGAGAAAGAATGTAGAGAGAGAAGAGGATTCAGGACAGAACCCTAGTATACCTACACGTGTAAAGGGTAGCATATGAAAACTCTATACTAGAGACAGACAGACAGACAGACAGACAGACAGACACACACACACACACACACACACAGCCAAAAAAATTCAAGGAGAATCAGAAAAGAACAGTTTCACAAACACACACATACTCATTCACACATACCAAAAAAAAAAAAAAAACAAAATAAACAAGGAGAAAGTATCAGGGAAGAGGAAGTGATCAACAGTATCACATGATTCATATTTTCTAATCATGTATTCTAATTCCTGAGATGATCTCCCAAAACTTCTTCAACTAACCCAGATACAGTAGAGTATCCAAGTAGTATGGGGCTGGCTGTGCTTCTAGGCTCAGAAGACTCAAAGTTTAATTCTGGCTTCACCACTTACTGGGCGAAGTAACCTTGGCAAAGTTACTTAATTTACCTAGGCCTCAGTTCCTTCATCTGTAAAAGAGGGATGATAATAATATGCATGTTTTGATCTTTGTTCATGAATTTTAGTAAGGCTCAAATAAGATACCATATGTGAAAGCCTCCGGAGAACTATAATGTTCTATACTAATGTCGTCTAAAACTATTTGGCTATCCCAAACTATATGTCCAAAGCAAATTGAGATGAAATGAAGAGTAGATCTTCCAAATCCATATCTGTTTGGCTTTTTCATCAGTTATAATTAACATATGCAGTGAGTGCAGACAGCCTCGTTGGGGAATGTTTCCTCCTAAACCCAGATTAAACACAAAATCTTAAGAGACTAAGTGAAGTCCTCCAAGCTTGTAGAGCAAGCACTTGAGTAAAATAAAGTTAATGCTATGGAACCTAGGGTTGCTCAGCTGAGGCATGCAACTGTAACACCTCACATTTATACAAGTGCTCATCAGGGATCTATTGGACTAGGTGGTCTCTGAAGTCCCTTCCAACACAGAGATACTGTGAGGCCATGTGTGCATATGTCCTCTGGCTGTTTGCCAATAGGGGCTTCACTCCTCTGGAATTCAAGTCTACTTTAATAAAGTAAGATGGAGCAACTACTGATATAGCTTAAGCAAAAGAATAATTTTGCTATCAATTATCTGGAGATTATAGATACAGGCATTGTTTTTGGCCCAACTTATTTTATCTACATAATTTCCTTAATGCTTCATTGGACTTTGCCTGTATGGAGCCAGCTGATCTTTAATATAGACTGTCAAGTGGACCAAACTGGCACCTAACCTGTGGGTGGCTGGAGCTAAACAGAGCAAGCTAGAGACAGGAAAATCAGGATTCAAACAGAAGCTTAATTTCAAAGTACAGATGTCCCTAAAATCTGGACACATAGGAAAATTGATGGCAATATAGAATTATTGCATTGAGTTCACATGAATCTTGCAAAGCACATCAACCTTTGCATCACAAATGATGAAAATCATATTTAAGATGTCATTTGTTAATATTCCAATTAAATAAAATGTTGTTGAAAATTTCATTCATTTCATTTCTTGAAAATATGAATTTTTACCTTTGTGTCTGGACTTTAGGAACACCCTGTAGAGGGAAAAGGCTTGCAAGTAAAGACATGTATACCAGGTCCCCACCCCTAGTGTGGGAACCTGAGGCAATGTGGGGAGATCTCAGTATTTATACCAATGGCTATACAATGAGCTGCATCCTTTACAAAGAGGGGTAACAGCAACAATGAGACAAGTTTGATTCATAGCTGTTTCATGACCAGAACATGGGTACTTGTCCAGGGCTTGTCTGAGCTCAGAGAATGGCTGGTGCTGGTAAAAGAAATACAGTAATTATGTGATTTTGCCAGAGGGTGAGTGCAAAGGATTGTTGTTATGCTAAGCTCAGGACACAGTTTGCTTGCTGGGCCTTAGCTCTGGAAAACAGGGTGTCTCCTAATATCTTGACAAGCCTGAGATCCAGTATGTGGAGGTCTTCTACTTTATTCTCTTGTTCTTGCTTGCTCTTTCTTTTTCTCCAATGCATGAGCACAATATCTTACATTCTCCAATTTCTTGATATCTTATTTTTATACTACCTTCATTTCCCAATATGTCTTTCCACACACAAAGAGCAATACTTGATTACAAAGAAGAAAAAAGAAGGAAAAAAACCACAGTTCATCAAAACTAACCAACTTCAACCAAGTATAATATTACATGCAGTGTTCTGCCCCCAAAGTTCTCTACCCTTGTAAAAAAAATAAAATGGCGGGGAATGTGTCTTTGCCTATCTTTTGTTTGGGGCCAAATTTTTTTATTAAAATTTCCCAGCATTCATTTCTGATTTTATGTTTCTTATTATTTTTCTTATTTTTTACATTGTTATTGTCACTGTGGATAGTTTTATTGGTTCTGCTTGCTCTACTTCGAATTATTTTGTATAAACTTCAACATTCTCAATGATGATCATATTCATAATTTGTTAGAGAATAGTAGCATTCTACTTTTATTTACTACAAAGTATTTAGTCATTCAACAGATAGATGGCAGAGCACTGGGCTTGGAATCAGGAAGACTTTTTTCATGAGTTCAAATCTGCCCTCAGATACTTACTAGCTGTGTGACCCTAGGGTAGTCATTTAATCCTATTTGCCTCAGTTCTTCATCTGTAAAGAGAGCTGGAGAAGGAAATGGCAAACTAGTATAGTACCTTTGCCAAGAAAACTCTAAAATGGGGTCACAGAGAGTGACAAAACTCAAATGATTGAACAAAAACAAATTTAGCCACTCTGTATGGTGGATATCTACTTTGTTTCTAGTTCTTTGCAACTACAAAAAAGTGCTTTTATAAATATATTGATATACATGGGACTCTTTTTTTATCTTTGACTTTATTAGGGTATTTATATTCCTAGCAGTTGGATCATTGGATTAAAGATTATGTACATTTTAGTTCTTTTTTTCTTTAAGTGTGCTTCCAAATTGCTTTCTAAAATGGTTGGACCAATTCACAACTCAACCTATTTTATAATTGTGTCAGGGACGTAATTTTTAAAAAAAACTTTTGCCTGATTACTGTATTTGTAAACAGTTTGTTCCAAAATGTATGACTTTTAAATAGATTCTTGGAATATGGCAAAATCCTTTTTTCCACTATCTTGAGAAAACTGTTGCATGCAGACAGTATGCAGTATTATTTGTGAAAATTGTCAGTGACGGTGGTAGAGATTAAAGATGTCTATGGTTTTAACCTATCCTCATGAGAGAGGAGCCTGACTGTTTGGAACTCTTCAAAAGCTTTTCTATGGTATAAGAAGTAATATCATGAGAGAAGTAAAACCCTTGAGGCAACCTCTTCCTTCAGAAATCTCTCCTCTTCTTGTTGAGGAGGGTATCTACTAGTGAATTCTTAGGTTCCACCTGAAGGGGTATTTCAAGCAAAATAGAGATATTGTGAAGACATTCTCTCCAGTTCTTCCTTTGCATGACTCCAGGGAAGTAAATATATTTTATTGCAATCTAGTCTGAATCACTGATTTTTAGTTATGTAAATTCATGGCCCAGAAGCAAAGCTGTAGGTTTGTACAGACCAAGTTTGATTTTGAGTGTTTCACAAATCCTACACTTTGACTGATGCTCCTGCCCAATGTTTCCCCTGTGAACACCAGAAGCTGGCTAATTTCGCACATTACCCTCCATCCTGCACTCAAGGTTTCCCCTGGGATCATCACAAGTTGGCTCATTTTGCCCTCATAATGGTTTCCACTGGCAGCATTGGAAGTTGGCTTATGTTCAAGTGTCTACAAAAAATAATAGAAGACTCCTTTGTAGACACTCACATTGACAATATCGCTATGAGTCTGACTCTTTTAACCTGACTCCCACAAATGATAAAGCAGTAAATACTTGCACCAGAGACCATGAACAATCAATGCAGTTCTCTTTCCATTTTCCTTTAGGACTATTTGAAATTTGAAGGCTTCCTGACAAATGAAAGCACTTGAGGATAAAGTACCAAATTCTCTCCCTAACATGACTTTAGTTTTCCCCAAGACGCTGGAGAAGAAAATGGCAAACCACTCCAGTATCTTTGCCAAGAAAAATACAGATAGGGGTCATGAAGAGTCAGACGTGATCTAAATGACTGAAAAACAACAAGACCTAAACATTACTCCTAACCCAGAGTTGAGCCTAAGTTAACCTAGCCTAGTGAAGGCTAGTTAACTAGCCTTAAGTTAACTAAGTTAACTTAACTAAGCCTAAGTTGAGCCTAGTTAACCCTAATTACTCCTATCCCAGAGTTGAGCCTCCCTACCCCAAAGGAAAAAGTACTTGAGGTCTTTAAAGAATTTACCCCCTTTCCCCAAATATAGCTTATATAACTCCTTGTACTGGTGGAAAGCAAGGTCCAGATTTGTTCCTTGATATTACAACTCTGTCCTTTGTCCACAGCTGTACTCCTGTGTTAACTCAGAGATCTTCCACATGGTTCAGGATCTCTTTCTCCCTCTGTTGTTGTCTCTATCTGCTGCAATCTTTCAGGCCATGTACATCCTCCTATCATGGAGCTATTTGGTTTCCTGATAGGACCCCCATCTTGGGAACTGAGTCTCAGTCTGTTTGTGTAACCCTTTCCTACATGCATCTTCATCAACATTTATTCCATCTCATTAGCTCCCATTTTTAAAGATTTAAACCACTAGTATAGGTCAAATACTCTGAAATTTGGCCTTAAATCAGTGAATAAATCATCTATGTCTTATTGACGGCCCACTAACAACCAAGGCAAGAAGAGTTCATATCACATTAGTGAGACATCATCAGTACCAGAATAAAATCTCTCATGCATGGTATCAATGGAGATGTTTAAGATTTATAAAGAATGGTATCTTTGGTAGCCCATCATTCTTTAAACTTGTTGATCCAGTTAACAGGGAGTTAACCTTGACCAGGCCTATCATTGTCACTCCCTATATAATTAATATTCTCTGATACCATTTACATGGGAGCTGATGTTTAACATTTTGCACATATGTAGCATGCACACTAACATATTTTTAGCTCATACTGAGTTTTGAAGGCAAACTATATTAGCAGTTATCAAGGATCATTATTAAAATAAGGTGCTTTGGGGCAGAGCCAAGATGGTGGCTGGAAAGCAGGGACTAGCATGAGCTCCCCACCAAGTCCCTCCAAAAACCTATAAAAAATGGCTCTGAACCAATTCTAGAACTGCAGAATCCACAAAGTGGCAGAGGGAAGCAGGGCTCCAGCCCAGAACAGCCT